>PVJI01025945.1:0-19674 GCA_004026765.1 Micronycteris hirsuta
TGCACTGGGGGGACCCGGGATGGTTCCAAAGGCCTTAAATTTCCACCGGCGTGCGTGTGAGGGCCAGATGGCATGGAGGGGCGGTGCGGAGAAATGGAAAGCCCGGGACTCTGACCGCTCCTCCTACTTAACAGCCTCGCGATCACCTCGTGCCTGAGGCTCAGCCTTGCGAGGTCTGGTTTCTCCGCGGGCGAGCGGCCGGAGAGCTGGGAGCAAAGACAGCGTCGGCCGCGTAGGACACAGTGTGTGGCTTTCATCCCCGCATGGGAGACCCAGCGTGAACTCACGTTGTACGAGCATCTCTGCACTGTGACCCTGTCCGGGTGGCCCCGCGGCCCAGCTGCTGGGAAAAGCAAATCACAGATGGCAGATGTCATGCTGGCCTCTGCGGGGGCGCGGGGGGCGGGGTGGGGGCGCCCGCTCCAGGGAGCTCCAGGTGAGGCCATCCTCACAGGTTGGTGCCCTAAGGCTGTGAGGGGTCAGCAGCAGGTTGAGGCATCCAGGTGATCTTTTCTGGAGCTGAATCTGGAAGCGAAGGTTGGGGCTCACCAGCCAGAGGGGGGTCGGCAGGCAAACCTGTGCTTCCTGCGCAAACAGCACACAGGCTCACAGGCAAAGCCTCGTCCGTGGCGCCGGCGAGCGTGGGGTGCCGGGGTGGCGGGCTCCTTCTCCAGGGGTGGTGGAGAACATGTCTTCTCGGGCAGTTAGTCCCACACTCTGCGCGCCCCATGCCCCCAGGGGTCCCTGTTTTCACGCAGGGCCGGCCGGGGGTGGGCGGGCCGTGTGCCCGAGGCACCGGACTTTTAAGTGGCCGCTGAGCGACTAGGAAGTGGAGGGAGTTTTCAGAACTCCCGCGGGGGCAGGAGACATCCTGTTTTCAGGGCTTGAGAACCAAAAGCCCAGGAGCTGACCCAGCACCCCAGCCCGATTTCTGGAGGGCTGCCGAGGTGTCAGGGTGAGGGAAGCCAGGACTCCCTCCCGCCTCCCAGCGCAGGCGGGGCTGCTCTGGGGGCGGCAGAAGGTGTTTGGGATGAGACGGTGCAGTGGCCACGCAGCCTCTGGACACACCGCGAACACCGAGCCGGCACTGGGGAGTGGCGGGCTTCGCGGTGTGGAATGCATCCCAGTTAGAAAGGAAAAGCAGTCACTGCGGCAGCCGCGAACTCGCCTGGCAGGGACCCCAGCCGCCTCTGCGGCAGTGAGTGAGCGGTCAGCACCCCCGCCGGTCCAGCCGGTGGGCAGATGGGGCGCGGTGCGAATTTCCGTCACGAGCACGCGGTGGGGGTCCCGAGACAACCTGGGAGCAGACGCAGACGGCAGAGACGTCGGGGTCCCTGGAAGTCTGTGTCACGTGACCCCGGGGGGGCCCGGGTTACGGCAGGGACGGTGACGTGAAGGGGAGTGTGAAGGTTCAGGTCAGCTTTGTGAAATGTGAGCCGGCCAGAAACTGCGTTTCTCAGATACTTTACATGTGCGTGTAAGTGTCTCTGGGCGACCGAACTGAGAAATGAAGCTGAGGGAGGGACGGGGACAAGCGACCGGAAGACAGGTCCGTGGGAAACACCGAGACAAAGGTGACAAAGCCGAAGGGCGGGGGCGGGGGGGGGCCACGTCAGCGCAGGAGACAGAGGACAAGCAGGGAGGTCGGATGTGTCGGTGACCAGACGACGAGACGGAGAACAAGACGTATTTGTCCAGCATTTTCTCCCGATTGCTCACACACACACACATGCTAGTCAAGCTTACAAAAAACAAAGGCAACCAGCAAAAGTCCTAAAAGTGGTAAGAGAAAGTGAAAAACGCTACCGCAAAAGACCGCTAGGAAGAGGCACCCCAGGGGCAGCCGAGGGCCCCGGACGACGGGCCGTAGCCGCGGGGGCCGCCCCGCACCCCAGCCGCGGACGGCAGGGTCCCAAGCGCGACCGTGAAACGCGGCTGGAATTAGACGGTTATTGACATGAACAGGCACCAGCAGAACCTTGGCGTAAAAAGCCGCACAAGCTGTTGCACACGGAAGCGGCACCCGTGGAAGTGTGCAAATGCGAGAAGGAAATATATACATGTAATTCCAGCCATAATTATATGTTTGTGTGCATGATCACAGTGATTATAATTACAACTCTATGTTGTAATAATTATGGAGTTAAACTATAAAGCAATAATTCCATAAATGTAAGGAGGCAGATTAAACTGTTGTACAGTTTTTATGTCGAAGGAGGGGGAGCTTGCTCTCGACCTCGGTGAGTCGGGGAAATGATGGCCCACGGGGGCGGAGGGGCGAGACGCGGGGTAAGAGGAGGAACGCCAGGCGTCGGGGGCAAGGAAAGCGCGCGAACGACCCCGGGGGAAGCCGGGCGAAGCCGGGGCAGGTGCGCAGACCACGTGTGACTGGCGGAGAGAGAAGGCAGGGGATTCGGATCCCCAAACGCCAGGGTCTATGTTACCGGCACATGACTGAGTGGGGGGGCAACGATACGGAGGTTTTCACACTGAAGAAAACCACACGCTGTACCCCGCACAGGGGTCCCATCTTAAAGACACAAGAAGGCTGACGCTAAATTAAGGAGAGAGACGCGCCGTGGAAGTATCCGCTAAGAACAGCGGCAGCGAGCCGGCGACCGCACTCCCGGCGGAGGCGGGGGCTGCCCGCCAAACATCGGACAGAGCAGGCTCTCGGGCGGAAGGGTTTTCCAGCGAGAAGATCGAAGGGCCACTCCTCCGGGGAACTAAATCCAGTTCTAAAACTACTGTCACCTTTGAGCGCAGCCTGCGAAAATGTCGAATGGAAACCAAGACGCCCAGCAGAGGAAGAAGCAGCCGCGCGGGCGCGCTGATCCTATCACTCACCCCACAGCTAAAAGCCAGAGCAGACGAGACATGCGCTGACCACGGAGAAGGTGTGGACGCCAGGAGCGACGCGTGTCACATGAATGACGCGCGTGGAAGTCCGCGTCCATCGAAGGCAGATCGCGCCTCTTCCGTGCCTTTGGCCATTTCCTGGGGGTGCCGCACGTGGCCGCGGGGAGCGAGCCTCAGAGACGGTTGGCGTGACGCCCGGCGCTTTCTCCGACCACAAGGAGCTGAGACAGACGCCCACGCAACCGGAGTGACGATGGGCGGGGACTCCCCGGGATCTGGCAAAAAGCAACCCGTTTCTAAGTAAACCGCGGACGAGAGAACAATGGCTCAGAAAGGAGATGAGGGCACTTTGTCAGGTGGGATTACAAAAGGACAGTGACGATGTGCAGGCCACAGCCGGGCTCACGGGGACGTTCATGGACGCGGTTCCTGTGTGCGAAAGTAGGAAAGGTGCAAAATCAACCTAAATACGAATCTCAAGTCACCGGAGAAAATCATGACAAATGAAACTTAAAACCACAGTTAACAAAATCAGAAGTCGAAGGAAGGGAAGCAAACTACTGTAATGAGTTAAATCAACCACCGGGAACGTCGGTTTGTTAGAAGAAGTAATTCCTGACAATGCTGCATAAGATCACAGCAAAAAGACGCAAAAGGCAACATTTGTAAAAGTCAGAAACACAATGGACTGAAACAGATTCAGGAAAGTAGAAAAATCTGGAAAAGTTCCGTACTGACTAAAGTACCGGGTAATTAAATCCATAATTAAATTCTCTCCACACAAAGAACACCCTCCGAGCCTACGTGCCTTTAAACTCTTTCCGACGTTCACGGAACAGCAGAAGGTAACGCAACTCTCGCACACACAAAAACTCTTCCGGGGAGCAGAAGGGAAGACCGCGCTTCCCAGCAGCCTCGCTGAGGCCGGCCGCCCCGGTGACAAAGCCACCCGCCCGTCGTGGGTTAGACTGCTCAGGGACGCTGGCAGGCCGCACCACGCCGCCCGCCCCAGGGCTGTCCGCGTGCTCAGCTGCACCCATGCCCGGTGGCCCTGCGGCCAGCCGTCTCGGCGAGGATTCTGGAGAAGCCTTCCTCCTGTCCGGCGTCCCACCTCATCCGTCACCAGGGCCACCTCAGTGCCTGCCTGTCTGGGGTCTCAGAAGCAGGGAGGCCGCCACGCGGAGGGCTCCCCGACGCGTCGTCGGCTCGTCCCAGTCCTCCCACCCGGCTGGCTGCTGACGGCACCTCGTCAACCATGGGGTCTTCTGTCTCCACGGATCCCTGGCTGGGCCGAGGCTCTGGCTGGTGCTCCGCGGGCCGCGGGCCTGACTTCCAGGCTCTCCGCACACCCTACTGTGCGCTCGAACTGCCTCTGGGCCCCGCCCTCCGTCGCACAGAGAAGTGCTGGATGGCTTCAGATGAGAATGTCCCGTCTCACTCGGCAGAATAAAGCGCCGCACTCACAGGCACCTCCACCGAGCTCCGAGGAAAGGGCCTCTGTGCCCAGATGGCGCCCCTGGGGGGCCAGGCGAGGTCCATGAGGAGGAGGGCTGGCCGCGGTGGGCAGCGGGTGAAGGTGCTGGCCTGGACCCCCAGCCGGGCTGCAGACAGCAGGAGAGGGCTGAGTGGCACCTGCCCACAGCGGAGGGGCCATGGGGAGCAGCTGAGTCCTGGGGTCGGTGCCCAAACCCCGGCTCCGGCTCGGCTGCCTTGCAGAAGCCCTGGTATGCGCTCCCTCCCTTCTCTGGTCCGAGACTCCCACCTGCTCAGTAGAAGCCAAGCGCACCTCTCTTGCCTACTTCTTTAGTGCAAATGGGATAAAAGATGTCACAATACTTCTGTAATTAAGGAAATGGGGAGACCAGGGTAACACGTGGGTGTTTTAAACTTCAACTCCCCCCCCAACCCCCACTGATTCCCAGTAGCGCCGCAGGCTCAGCAGGTCCTGCCACCGTGGCCCCTGGAAGGGCCGGGCAGGCCGCCGGTCCAGGCAGAGACGGGCTCCGTGAGCCCTCCACGTGCTGCCCCGAGCAATGGGCAGCGGCAGTGCGCTGATCGACAGCCCCCCAGCCTCTCGGGTCCCCCGAGCCGCAAGGCAAACACAACCCTGGGATGAACTTACACTTGAAATTGTCTGTTGCTCCTCCCAGAGCTCAAGCCGAACGGGGCGCCCTGCCCTTCACCGGCAGCCCTGCTCCGCGTACGGCCTCGCAGGGGACAGTCAGTAAATCTGAGTCCGCTGGAGCCTGAGAGTTGCTTTTCTTTACTGTTTACTTCGTTAACCTGAGGCAGGCTGGTGAAGAGTGAAGAGAATTCCCTGGCGCGCGGACCGAGGAGGTGGAGACAAAAGGCAGAGCAAAGGCCAGAGCGGCCGAGCAGATGCATCACGAGGCTCCGTCCTCTGGACCGAGGTGCCGAGGAGCAGGTGGGTCAGGTGGCCGCGGCCGGGGGTGGACAGCGCAGCCCGTTAGGGCCCGGCTCAGTCACCCGAGACGGAGGAGACCCTGACCGGAGAAGGACCCCAAGCCCCACGTCCCTTGGACACGCATTGCCGCCTCTTTCTCCTCCTCTGCCTGAACGCCACCGTGTTGGTCTCCCTCCCACTCGTCCCTGTTAGTTTTCCTGGGCCACGCAAGACCCCAGAGGTCACCTCCCATGTCCTGGACGGGCCGGGGCGGGGCCGGCCTCCACCGCGGACACCGAGGGGGAAAAACCAGTCTCTGGGTCCGTGGCTGCTCTTCACCAAGGTCGCGAGCTTCACCAAGGTTGCGAGCGCAGGGTCGAGCTGGGCCACAGACCCGGGCGGTCGGGCACGAGGCTCGCCATCAGCAGGAAGTCGCCACGCTCTCTCCCTGTTTCTCCCGAAGAGAAACGGGCCACCACCGCTGCGGTGGCCTTCCATGCGCCGCGGCGGCCGGACAGGTGTCCGGAGCATCGCGCCTTCACCGTCGGTGCCCCTTGCTGGGAACCGTGGCTTTGCCCGGAGAGCAGAGCTTCAGGGGTGGTCTCACCCCGACTGGACGCTCCCAGCGACACGCCGTGCAGGTGGTGGAGACCCAGCTGGGCCTGGTGCTGAGCAGGGTCCCGGTCAGGCGTGCGGCTGTGACACCAACGGTCCTGGTCAGGCGCCCGCCGACTTGCGCATCGGGTCCGGCCCTTCCCCCGCCTGGCTCCGTCCGCCCAGCAAACCGAGCCTGTCCTGGGCGCCGGCGCCGAGGTGCGGCTGTAATGCCGAGCAGATGCCATCGGGACACAGGGATGTGTGACAGAGAGAACGGTCAGCCCTTCGCAAAGTCAGTCCCCGGAGACGTGGCAAATCCCAGGGAGCGCCTAGACCTGCCTGTCCCTGTGCGGTGCCCAGCTCTTCACGGGGACTTTCCAAACGGAAGTGCTCCCTGTGCAAGATGCAAGACGTGTAGCAGGAACGTGGGTCAGGCCGCCGGACACCTTTGGGGCCCCTTCTCCAGGTCGGCCCTCCGTCAGGGACGGTGGAGGGGACAGCGGGCTGAGGGACGCTGGGGCTGTTGTCACACAGCCAGTGGGCTGGTGGCGAGGAGGCCCCGGGCTGGGGGTTTGGGAAGACAGAGGTCAACAGGTGGGAAACAGGGCGAGGAGCTTCAACCAAGTTTGCTTTTGGGGCAGGGACACCCCCTAACCCCTGAGGGGCGTCCCCTGCATCCCCATTTGCCTCACAGCACCTGCAGCGCCAGCAGCACCTGCCCCTTCACCCCGGGGAGGGGGTGCGGGGCAAAGACAGAAGACACAAGTCAGGGAAACAGCCTTAACACCAGATTGGAATTCAGAACGAGTGCCAAAGAAACCAAGTTCACCAAGAGGCACAGCATTCCACTGAGAGACAGCTGTCTGGTTGCCGAGCCCCTCCCTGCCCCAGGCCCCACCCCCCCTCCTGTCCCCCCCCCCCCCCCCCCCCCCCCCCCCCCCCCCCCCGCCAAGGGCACAGGGGTGAGTGAGGTCAGACAGAGGAAGGAAACAGAGGCATCTGTCTGTGTCTTTGACGCACACGCCCTGAGCCCCCGCCACGAGCCAGGCAAGCGTCGGGGCCCAGGGTCACTGAGGGAGGCGAGGAGGTGGTGGCTGGGTTTTCACGGTGGAAGGTTCCCGTCACCTGTGAGGGAAGCCTTGGAGGGACGGTGCGGAGGCTGGAGCTGAGCCTAGGGAGGCGGCCCGGGGATGGAGCCGTGCATGAGACGGGAGGATGTTTCCAGACGAGCCTCCGGCACGCGGTGCGCTCTGACGCCAGGCTCTGTCCTGCTCCCGCCGCGGTCTCCACGCCGGCTGCTCCTGGACAGGGAGCCATCTCCCCGGCAGCCGGGGGACAGCTGCCATTCAGCGCACAAAATGAATCTCTGCAGAAGCCCTGACACTTGCTAAAAAGCGAGATTCTAATCGTGCGAAGCTGGGCTCTCGCTTGCATCCTGGGGACCCTCGTGGCAAGTAATTTCCTCTGGGTCACTCCGGGTGTCCCCGTGGATCCATTAGCGGGAAGGTGACGGCTGCCCCCGTCCATTCATCCAGGGCGCCCGAGTCCGAGTCATCTTTCAACACTGCGGTGAGAGTCGACATCATTGATCCAACTGTCTGCAAAATTATATTATTACAGAGCTTTCTCTAACAGTCCAGCGGGGGAAAAATCATTTGCTCCGCCGCGCAGTTCTTGCTGTCTCAAGACCTGACATCGCCCCCAACCCGGCCATCGATCAGCCCGAAGCCGGAGTCTGGGGTGCGTTTTTTAATGACTTCTTGCCATCGCCGGGAACAACCGGACGGAACAAATGGGGGCTGCTCTCGCCAGCCCCGGCCGCCCGCTTCCACCCAGGCTCCCAGGGGATTCACTTCGCTGGCTCTGTATCGGGCATGGCTGGCGCCCATGAAAATGGACCCAAATGGGGGTGTAGATAAATCGAAAGTTTGAAACACAAATCATTGATGTTGTCTCGGAACTTAATTGCCTCTTTGCCACCTGACGGTCTCCTCCTCCGCCGGGCGACAGTGGTGTCACTCAGGAAGTCCCCGCTGACTCTGCATGTCTGCAAACAAGCTGTGGCAGGGATTCTAAAGACCGCCCGCCCGTGACAGTCAGGCCAGGAAAGCCGCTGAGAGCCTGGGGAGCTGGCAGCCTCACCTGGAGGTGGCAGAGAGCGGCAGAGACGTGTCTGGGTCACGCAGATGAGGGACAGAGGCCCAGGACGCCCGACTGCTTCTGGGCTCTTCCTGCTCCGTCCTGGGGCCCCCTGTGCTCTGTGGTCCTAGAACTGTTCCCACGTCTGCACAAACTGTCCCATGAAGGCTGCAAGTCTACACCCAAGACAGCGCACGCAGCTGGAGCCTGTCTCGGCTCCAAGGACAACTGGGAAATGCTTCATCAAGGGGAGCGGTGATCAGCCTCCTGAACGGCAGGGGGTGGGTCTGCAGGGTGCCAGTGACAATGACCTTCCCCGGGGCCTTGGTAAGGAGCCCCGTTCTCGGTGGCAGACGGCCCGCTGGGTGGGGACCTGCTGGAGCGGACGGGGCAGACGTCAGCCATCGCCCGCATCTCTTTGCTGTGACGCTGCCTCCGAATGCCTCTCACAAGCCCACTTAGCCGCAGCTCCTCGGCTCCATGCGGAAGAAATCGTCCCTGAGCACACCGCCCTTGGAGGGGCTCAACTCTCCGGGACCTCCTGCCACCGCCCTGGAGAGACCCCCTGAGCTTTCCCGCTGTCACACACTTTGTCTTTGCTCTCAGGGGACCCCAGCACCCACTGGGTGGCCCGTAGGCCACCTTTTCCTGCCTTGCATTCCACTGTAGAGAAGTCCTTCGTTCTGAACTACTTCCCGTGGTCACTGGTGTGTTTGCCGTCTGTCTTGGCGTATTTCCCACTGACGTGGAAGGCGCAGTCACACGGTGACCCCGAGTGTGGAGCAGGGGCTGAGCAGAGCCAGTGCGGACTCAGGGGCTTATTCCTGAGTCCGGGCCGCCGCAGGGTGCGGAGGGCAGCTGCGTCGGATCGGACTGGATGTAACATGGTCATTCTGGGAAAGCCAGGGAGAGATGGCAACCCGGTGTCCTCTGAGTGGTAGATGGTGAAGGAACAGAGAGGAAGGAGAGTCAGAAAGCCACAGTTCTGAGCAGCAAGGCCATGCCATTTACCCATCCATCCACCATCCACTCATCCATCTATGTCCATCCATCCATCCATCCACCATCCACCCACCAATCCATCCAATCGTTCATTTAACAAATATTTTATTAAGCACCTTTTAAAGCCATCGCTGGGCTTGGCCCTGGGTGTGCAGAAATGACTGAGACGTGTGTGGACATGACTGCGTTACAGAGAACGTGCAGGTGTGCTGGCAGGTGGACGGCAGACCTCGGAAGTGAAAACTCTGTGGCCACAGTGAACGTGCCTCCCTGAGTCTGTGACTTGCGGGGTGTGTCTGTGGAACCTGCCCCCCCCAGAGAGTCTCGGCGCCTGTAAGTGACTCAGTCTAGTCATTGAGGACGATGCCGCTCGAACTCGAACTCGGCACAAGCACAGGCAAGGACGGGGCAGAGAACCCGGGGCTGGGGGACGCTCCCCACGCACACGCTCATGGAACCCGCACCCACAGGCTCCTGTGGCACCCAACTCTGGTCACCAAGGCTGGCCACGGTCCTGGCCTCAGAATGGTGGCCCTGGTTTGTCCTGATCTTGTACTTTACATGATTTGGGGCCCGGATCGTCGGTTCTGAGTATGCGTGTGAGCTCCGCCCCCGTTGTTCCGGCCGGGGGTGCGCTTACTCCTGTCTCTCTCTCTGCCGTCCTGCTGAGCGGACACGTCACCGCACATTTGTCCGTCTGACCTTGGGCTGTCGTGTGTGGTGTGTGCAGCCGTCCTCGCCGGGGCTTTGGTGCCCAGCTCTGTGGGTTTTCCTTCTGAATGTCTTCCCAGGAACGCCCTGCTGCTCACAAGGTGCTGTGTGTGTGTGTGTGTGCGCGCGCGCGGCTTCAGTGACTGACCGCAAGGGTCCAGAACGCTTCCCACCCCCGCCCCAGCCCCGTGTGTGCGCCGCACCCTTGCCAGCACTCAGCAGCACCCACTAGTTTCCTCCACACCATTACAGCGGGCCCAAGCGTTTTATTAATGGCGTTAACTTTTTCTCTACAACATACAAAATCTATGCATTGGAAAAATGTGAAAAAGAGAGAAAGTTAAAGAAAAAGATGTCAAATGTCCAATAAACCCTGGGCACCCCTCAACCTTATTATCTGCAGACCCGTGACCCCAGCGTAAAATCAGGGGGTGGGAGGGCTGCAGCCGCAGGTGACTTTTCTGCACCCTAACACACTGAAGTCTCACACACACACACACACACACACACACACACACATCAGATGGATTCCCAGGAACGCGTGTGCCGCCCGGAACCAACAACAGCTAAAGAAGCACCAGCGACCCAGCTCCCGGCAACTCAGAATTCCCGCATCCGAAACCCGACGAAATGCCAGCCGTGCGAGGAAACGGGAAGGCGCTGGGCCAGACGGGAGAGCGTGCAGCTGGCGGAAACGGAAACGGGGGTAACAGCACAGACACTGGTGTCAATAGTGTGGGACGTTGAAAACACAGGTACAGGTGTGCCCCGGGTGCACCGAGGGGGAAAGAACAGAACCGGCGCAACCGAAAGTAGAGCTACTCACTCGCACTGATAATCGCCTTCAGTGGGCTTTTAGGGTAGAGGTTAACACATGAACATTTGTATTATTTTTACGTGGAAATTTCTAAAATACCCTTTCAAACAGTGTCCAATAACATGCAGAGTTTGAGGGTACATTTAACAAACTGTATATGTGACAGGGTGCAGCCAAGGGGGGCCCCAAATGGGGATTTGTAATGGGGTCTAGGAAATATTAGAAAAAATATATATATGGGGTGTCCTCACCCCCTCAAGTCTGAGCTGGGGGATGGGACGCATGGAGCAGGGCAACTGAGAGCTGTTTTGAAAGCAACCGTTTTGCAGTAACCTCTAGAACGGTCATTTAGCATATCTGTAACCTTTAACTGGTTTCGAGGATACGTTAAATAGCTGTGGCCATGCTCTGAGCCAGGGGGATGGGAGTGACTTCCACCCAGGAAGTAACTGGGAGGCAAGTCCCCCTGGACACAGCGCCTGCGTGAGAGCTCGGAGATGATTGGCTCCACACCACGGGGCCTCACCTGCCCACAGGTAACATGGCAGCCCGGTAAAGCTGGAAGAACACGGGAGTGCCGGCAGCTGCGGCCAGTTGTGGGAGGAGTCGGAAGTGGTGCGGCAGAGGAAGATCGGGGCTGGGATTTAAACCCAGGCGCAGCCGCCAGACGGCGTCTTTTTGGGACCACGCAGCTTGGGCAGAGAAAAACCACAGACTCCTACTTCTTTTTCTGAGACACGGTACCCCAGACTGGGCAGAGGGGGAAGGAAGGACTGTGCGTTTGTGGGCGTTCTAAATGGCTTTGGGATCTCAATGAAAACATTAAGTCATTACTCTTAAGTTTGTATAACTCTTTAAATAAATAATCCCTTCCCTTTTCACCAATCTCTGGCATTGAGAGACGTCTTTCCCTGGTGGTGGGCAAGGCAAACCCAGTACGGGGTGGGGGACCCCCGGAGCACAAGGGGGGTCCATTCGGCAATAGTAGATCGTTCCCCCCTGCCCGGTCTGTTCTGTAACAAACGCAATATCTTTGTGCTGTAAGCCGCCAATCACCGAGGAGAGAAATAACATAGAAACGCCTCAGTAAGTGAAGGAATACCATGTTCATGGACTGGAAGAGTTAATGTTTTAAAGTTTGTCTCGACTATGTTTTCTTATTTTCGAGGCTCTGGCAGCTGGGCCCTCAGGGACTGGGGGGACCGGCCCACCTCCCAGGACCAGCCAGTCACCAGACACGGAGTTGCCTGTGCGAACTCACCCGTCCAGAGCGGGCCCCCAGACGTCCGCCTCGGTCGGGCCGCTCCACCCCAGCAGGCGCGGTGCCCGATGTCCCGGGTCTAACCCCAGACGCACAGAGGGGCCACCCGTCCCTCACAACCACCTAAACTGCCCCCGGAAACCAGAGCGGGGGCTCGTCAGCCCCTGACCTGCGGCTTGACTGTACTTGGATGATCATAAAAGTGCATTTTAAACCAAAAATGGGAAGTAGCCGCAAACGGAGCTATACATCCCACACAGTCCCCATCCAATCAGGCTTTTTGTTTAGAAATCAGTCAGTTGACTCTGAAATTTATAGAAACAAAAAAGACGAGGAGTAGCTAAAACAACTTTTGAAAAACAACAAATTTAAACTTTAAACATTTCTAGAAGAAAACAGAGAATATCATTTTTAATTTAGAAAACGCAGTGATTTCTTTACATAAGATGAAAAAGCATAAAATATTAAGTAAAATATTGAAAATTGCATTTCATAATCATTTAAAATCTTTGTAAAAAAAACAACTTGATAAGAGAGTGAAGAAAAGCAAGTCATATACCAGGAGAATATAATTAGAAAATACATATCTGATCAAGTGTGTGCATCCAGGATCTACATGAGATATTTATTTGTAACTCAAAAATAAGAAATGATAGTGTCTAACTTAGAAACCTGACAAACATACGTGCAGATATTTCACCAAAGAAATGATATATTTTGTAAATATCCATGTGAAAAAATAGCCAATCTCATTAGTAATTAAGAAAATGTACGTTAAATCCACAACAACATAATATTTCAACCTAAATAGAATGGCTAAAATTAACAAAAGAGGCAAAATGCTGGTAAAAATATGGATTAAACAGCTAGTGATATACACACACTATGAAATTATAACTGACAATAAAAAAAGAATATTACGTATCAAAATTTGATAATATGGTAAAGTATTAAACTATGAAATAATATTGCTAAAATAGGTGCCAATAGAATTGTTATTACAATAAATGTAAACAGACTAGACTTCTGGAAATTAAACACTTTCAGAATGTAGAGCAGAAACATACATAAAATCAAATAAAACAGAAATATGCAAACCTGGAAAATAGCCAGGATACTATGACGTGAAGTGAATTTAAGATGAAAGATATTGCAAAGAGAAAAGATATTATATGCGGTAACGATAAAAGTTGATTAAGATTTAAAACTAAACATAAACATATACAGACTTAATAATATGTTTGCAAAACATTTTTAAAACAGTGAAACAATTGGGGAAAGAAGTCTATCGATAATTGCACTTGAATATCCCCGTGACCCTCTTTCAGAAATTGAGAAAGTATCTCCCCGAAGGGAAAACATTAGGGTACTTTTTTTTTAAGATTTTATTTATTTATTTTTAGAGAGAGGAGAAGGGAGGGAGAAATAGCAATGTATGGTTGCCTCTCACATGGTCCCCACTGGGGACCTGGCCTGCAACCCAGGCATGTGCCCCGACTGGGAATCGAACCGGGACCCTCTGGTTCGCAGCCTGCGCTCAATCCACTGAGCTACACCAGCCAGGCATTAGGGTATTTTTACAAGCACAGAAATGAGATTGAACATCCCTCCTCAGACATATGCTAGCAGCCAACTCTAAAATTATGTCAAAATTAACCATTTTTAACACATTTTTTCTTTCTATTGAGTGGACTGGGTAACCCTGGTCCACGCAATTGCCCAGGTGTCAGGTGCTCCGTTCCGCGGCCCGTTGTCTGCCAGCTGTGTCCTGTGTCCACCGCTGCAGGTCCGGTCTCCACTCACTGACAGCGCTGATCCTGGTGACGGAAAAATCCCCTACGGTGACATGCCGTAATAATTAATCAACAGAGAAAAAAAGCCCTTGGCCCTATTGATAAATTCATAACAAAGTATTGGATAGAGTTCAACCTGAACTTAGGTCATAAACTCAACCAGAAGCATAAATTATTCAATAACATGAACATCTAGCCCTGGCTGGTGTAGCTCAGTGGATTGAGCGCGGGCTGAGAACTAAATGGTCGCCAGTTCGATTCCCAGTCAGGGCACATGCCTGGGTTGTGGGCCAGGTCCCTAGTGGGGGCCACGTGAGAGGCAACCATACATTGCTGTTTCTCTCCCTCTCTTTCTCTCTCCCTTCCCTTCTGTCTAAAAATAAATAAATATAATCTTAAAAAAAAGTTTAAAAAAAAACATGAACATCTGCTAGAAACACAGAAAAAATTAACACTATTGAAATCATAGAGAATTCAACAAGGTTGCAGATGAATTTACTTTCATGAATAATATTCTTCCACATTAGAAATAATCACCTAGCAATATAATGGAAGAAAGGGATTTTTTTCACAGTACTAATTATCATTATAAGAAGCTAAATTATTCTAAAAGAAATACACAAGATTTCTGTGAGAAAAAATGTGAACTCCATTAAATAACATAAGAATAAGATTTCAATAAATATAGCGGAAAATCTTGATCGAGAATGGGGTAATTCATCATTATGAAGCCTAATTGTTTTTTACCTCACACTAAAAATGTAGTGTGATTCTAATCAAAATTACTTTTTAAAACAAAGCCAACACATGTGCTCCAAACTCTGCCCGGGAGAATGGAGCTCACAACCGACTGAGTAGATCCTGAGGAAGAACCAGATGGGGCCTGTCCCGCCAGGTCCGGGGCAGCCTCCCGGGCCCAGGTGCAAAGGTGGCTGCAGGTGGGCATGGGGACAGGCGAAGGGGACAATGGGAGCCCCAAAAGGGAGAGAACCCAGGAGCACAGCTGTGAGTGCCTACGGGATCTGGGACACGGAGAGGTGTGTCCACGCTGCCACGCTGTGCACTGGCGGTGGGGGTGGGGGGGCCGGGGCCTGTCCCCAAGACTGAAGAGTCTCCACACGCCCACCCGCGTGTCCACGTGCACGTCAGCGCATGCATGTGGGGCACGGATGGGCTGCTTCGAGGAGCGTGTCGGGAAAACAGAACATGGGAAAACCACAGCTGGACTTCGACCTCCTGTCGCGGTGACGTGCGGACTCTGAGTGGCTGCGAGAGCACCGCGGAAAAGAAGTCACCCGGAGACCACGCCGGGACGTGCCCTGCAACCCCTGGGCATGGGTGGCCCCTCCTGAAGGCTGGGAGAGCCCGGAGCCCCAGGCGCACGGGGATGACGGAGAGCGCGTGGGAGTCAGAGGGCCGCTCAGCTGGCCGCCCTGGACGGACGGGGCCGAGGCGATGCTGAGAGAGCTTATCTGTGACCCCAAAGACCAACCACAGCCCAGCACCTCAAACAGACACGCACTCCTGAAAATTCACCGGGAAAAGCGTGAAAACTACCAGACATGCTGGCGGGCGGAGAACAGGGCACCGAGTCGCGGAGAGGCAAGCGGACATTGTACGTCCAGGAAACAAGCCCCCAGGAGGCGAAGGCAGAGGGGCCGGATGGCATCTGCTGGGAGGACTCGGCACTGGACGCAGCAGGGACAGCTGTGGGCAGTTCTCGGCCCCGTGATCCCAGAGTCCCACTGCTCCGCCCTGTTCACCCTCCGCACCCCTCCTCCCCCTGGGAGGACAGCGATGAGGGTCTCGTTGCCCCCGGCTACAGCGTGGCCGTGACACACGCACAGATGGACGTCGTCCAGGACACGCGGTGGGACACTTGGCCACAGTCGGGGCGGTGGACGCCCCTGCTCCCAGGGCGGTGCGGGGGTCACGATAAAATATCCTCCCCGGCTCACGGGATGCTCAGGACCACCTCCCCTTCGCAGACGGACGGCCACTGCCTTTTCCGTCGGCGAGGTCCCTCTCGGCCTCGGATGGGCCCCTCGCATCCCTCCCTCTGTGGGTCTCGCTTGCCCAAGACTCCAGGGTGCCTGTCCTTTACTGTGTCCCTGGTGGGGACTTGCGGGTGGCATCCTGACAAAATCGTGTAGATGTTCAGATACCCTCTGTTCTTCTGAAAATGGACAGTCTAGAAGCTTGATGAAATCGAGGGGCTTTGGGGGTTTGCAAGAGTATTTCATGCACAATACCTCTCATTTTTAGCACCGTGACCATTGCCTGCACCCATTAGCCCATCGCCGTTTAAAAGCTGTGATGTTCAAGCCTGATTGGCATGGCTCCGTGGGTTCGGCGTCATCTCGGAAACGAAAGGTCGCGGGTTTGATGCGGGTCAGGGCGCGGGCCTGGTCCCCAGGTGGGGCGCACACAGTGAGAGGCGACCGATGGAGAACTCCCTCTCACATCCATGTTTCTCTCGTTCTCCCCCACTTGCCCTCTCTAAAAATAAAGAAATAGAGTCTTTTTTAAAAATGGTGATATTCAAGTATCATGATGTCTTGTCTGTTCCCTAGCCGGTACGGCTTCACAAAGAGACACTTCCCCTCGGCAGCTCCGGGGCCACCTCATGTCAACGCAGACCGGCGAGGCTCGGGGAGGCTTCCGGGCGGCGTGGAGCTCGGGGTACCTGCGCCAACTCCCTCGTCTCCTCCCTAGTCCGCAGTGAGTTACATTCGTGCGGCTTATTATGGACTCACGAACTTAAATCTCCCTGCCATTTCCGATGCCCGACGGTTGATGTCTTTATTGATCTCCGATTTGCTTCCGGAGAGCGCGCTGCCTGAGCCTCGCTGCCTTGTGATCGCTCGCCCGCCGTCAGCTGGGAGGAGGGGCCCCACGCTCCTCTCACCGCTTCTGCCCCGGCTCGGACGTCAGCCACTTCTCCAGGGGCGGTGGCTCTGTGCGTGCATCTGTGTGTGCTTTGGGGAGTGACGGCGTTTATTGTCGGGGTAGGGGAAGCACAGGAGGGTCTTTGGCCAGCCTGAGGCCTTCAATGCTGTGGGCAGCTGGGGCCGGAGGCTTTGAGCCAGAGCCTGGGTGGTGTCCACTCCTGGGTGGTGTCCACCTTCCCAGCGGGAGCGTGGTCGGGACAGCAGAGCCCACCAGGCTGGCCCTGCGCACCCGCTGCGTGCCAACACTGGCTGGGGCGGGGGTGCAGAGCCAGGCCACGGGTCAGGCACCCACCAGAGTCTGTGGGGGCGTCACGGGGGCCAGTCGCAGCGGCCGTGTGGCGCCGTCTCTGATCCCAGACAGCAGCAGGGCGCTGGAACATCGGGAGCCGCAGGGCAATGCTGCTGAGCAGCGGTAAAAGTACAGAAACAACCCACTGCTTCCGTGCGTCTAATCAGACGGCACAGGTCACAGCCGACACGGTGAGCCCAGGGCGTGGGCCGGGGCCTGCGGACAGGGCAGGGCCCGCTCAGAGAAAATGGATCGTCTGAGAAGGGGACAGCCCGTGATTTATGGACTGAGGTGCTCGTTAATTCAACGCCTGTCATCTGAAGGTCAGTAACCTAACACAAAACCTTTGAAAGGGCATAATTGTGGGCGAGAGCTCAGGGAAAGTCGGCTGGTGGTGGGCGGGGCCATGCGGAATGCCCCGGAACCAGGCCGCCGGTCCTTGTACAAGGGCGGGTTTGACGGCGTGTACATTGTATTCCCGTTGATGAAAAGGGAACGAACAGCGTGCTCTGCTGCCCTCTGAGCACAAACCCCAGAGGACCCCACGCTCGGGTCTGAGCCCGCGGGGGCGTCGGGGTTTGCAGGCAGCCGGGACTCGCCTTCGCTCCGGGGCTGAGGAACGCGGCAGCGTGCGGCGCGTGGTGTCCTGTGCGGCAGCCGGAACCCGCGACCATGACCCGGGGCAGCGAAGAAGAAGCTTAAATAAACGGTGCTCCCTGCGAAGGGGAGGAAGCAGGTGGGGCGGAGGACGCACTGGTTTCCAGGAATGTTAATGAATTGTATGTGTGCCTCTCTGCACATGCGGCCACGTCTTCAAAGCTACACGTCTGGGTGGTTGCATATTTTGAACACGCGTGTGCAGATGCTGAGGCGGGGGGTGGGTGGGGCCGTGGGGCTCGGTTGTGGAGGAGGAAACAGCTGCATGAAACCGGGCGCAGGTCTGTCCTGCCCTTGGCCTTCAGTGGCCTGCCGAGCCCATCGGCACTGGGCAGCGAGACGCCGGGGAACCCACGGTGTGCTGTGGCCACAGTGATGGGCGCGCCCGCTGTGGGTGACGACGCAGGGCCCAGCCACCCCGGGCTGGGGCGCCACACGGCTATGTCACTCGGGCACCCTCGTGGTGCAGAGGAGCTGAGGACGGCGGGGCGGGAACTCTCTTTGGGCTACAGGACAGCTTCCAGAAAGAAGCTTCATACTCCAGGCCCCGAAGGCCAGGGCACGTCATGGACACAGGGCTGACAAGACTCTAGAGCCATCTAAGACAATCTATTTCTCCTTGTCGCTGCCGTGCGGAGCTTGCCGAAATCAGAAGCAGATGCAGGCTGTGCAGCTCACAGAATTACAGCGGAAGTTGAGTGGATGCGCCTCCCGACTCTCCGAGGGGGTGTGGGGGAGTTGACTGGGAAGAGGTGGGCTTTGGGGCTCTGAGTTGGTGCCCCAATGGGTGCTCGGCTGAGACTCCCCACCCCTGCGTCTCCCAGGGGCCCCTGCCATCCGCACCAGTCTCTCCCCCGTTTCTAGGGGTCCTGCTACCTGCTACTTACGAGGGCAAAGACCTGCAAGGTGCTCACCTGAGGGAGGCTGCTCGGCCTCCCCACGCCCACCCTCCTTGCCCCCTCCCACTTGTAATGAGAGTCAGGTCTCTGTCCTTCCCTGGGGGGTGGGGGGTGGGACAAGGGTGCGGTCTGAGCTGGGGAGGCAGAGGAAGGTGTGAACAAGTGGTCGATGATTTTCACCAGCGGGAAGCTGCGGAATGTTGCGGAAATGAACCGGAAGGGTGTCAGACCAGAAGGACGTGGATAAGTTGGGACGAGGGCAAACCTGTGGGCAGCAGCGCCCTCACCGGAGACCCCGGCTTCAGTGGGTTCGCTGAAGAGCCCAAGGGCCCCTACGACTGGTGGAGGGGAGTCGGGACTCCCCGGGACCTGCGTTGCAGAGGACACACTTCCTCTGGCGTGACGTAGGAAAAGGGATGTGGACCCGGGGACACGGCCGTGGGTCTGTCTGTCACGTGCGCTCACACTCTGGCTCAGCCCGCCCGGGACAGCCCCAAAGACACTAGCTGAGAAGCGCCCGCGCCGGCGTCTGCTCGGGGCGCGCGTGGAGCGTGACACCAGGGCACAGGGTTTGGAGAGGGGAGACCGGAGGCCCCGAGCGGTGGCAGAGACGTTGCCACGGGCAGCAGCGGAGACGAAGCCCAGGTGGTTTTCTTCCCTGGGCACTGTCGGGGTGACCGCTGGGCCTGTGTCCCCACCCATGGGGCACCGGGTCAGGATTCCTCTAACCGGGACACACGCCTCGCTCTGGGGCAGATGCCGGGCCTCGGGGATACAGCGAGCGCCCTGCTGCCTCGGCCCTGTTCCGCGCCAGACCCCGTCCTCCACTCGGAGCTCCTGGGTCCTGAGTCCCTGGGCAGGGACCGATCCTCGAGAATACGCCTCCGAGCCTTTTCCGGAGGCAGCGGCCCCAGCGGAGAGAGACCAGCTGCGTTCTCTCTGTCTGCCCTACGGCGCCTCTGAATCACGGGTGCTTCTTCCAACCCGAGTGTCCCGGCGCCTGCCGTGGGGGCCAGTGCAGGAACGGGCGCGGCTGATCCCTCTCTGTGCCTCAGCGTCTGGTTGGGGGGCATTCTGTCCAGCTGGCAGAGCCCCGCACGGCTCTCTGGACTCCGAGGGGGAGCTTTTCTGGTGACAAGAACTAAGTGCTCTCTCGGGGATGCCCCCGCGTGCTCTGAGGGTGAACAGCAGCTTCCCGGCCCGTGGAGGACAGCCACTTTCAAAACCTGGGAAACACGGGTGGGGGGGCAGCTGCACCTCCACGCGACTCCCTGGTTTCTCTGACGCAGACGGTG
>PVJI01025946.1:0-19691 GCA_004026765.1 Micronycteris hirsuta
ATTCTATGAGAAAGACTTTATTTAATAACCTAGGGGAATATTCTTATACCCTTTTAAGCTCAACTTTCTTGTTTGTGAAATAAGGTTAATATAAAACTACTCATAGGTCCATTGTGTTTATTAAATTTAATAGCCCCAAGAAAATACAGAGCATATATCTTGAGGCATAGTAGTCACTTAATAAATATTAGTGGTAATTACTTCTTCTTCTTCTTATTTGGTAGCATTTTTCTTTTCTTGTTTCCTTCTCTCCCAAGGACTATCAATTATTAGGAGGGTGTTGGCTTATTCATTGGCCATATCAATCATATTTTTATTCTGTTATGGTAATTTGCCTCTTTTTTCCTCATTCTGAGAGAGTTTCAAGTTTATGAACTATATAATCAATTTTATACTTCAATGTAGATTCATATTCTAATGTTTTATTTACATTTTTATGTCTATCTTTTCTCACTCTACTATCTCCATTTTTATCTTCTTAATTTCCCCTTATGACTTTCTGATCTATTTTTACAGAAGCCATGTCTACTTTGATTTTTTTTTTCAAGGAAATGAGTTCAGGATGCAGAATTTATTCATAGTCTAGTACAGACTGGCCAAACTGCCATCTACAACATGAATAGAAAACCTATAGAAAAGGCAGAGTTGTTCTAAAATTACTTTAATTCAGTTCTCCAATTATAAACCATCAGGCAGGCCATGCATTGTTGTTTAATGGTGTTATAACACTCAGCCGGTAACTGCTGTTATCAAAATATGCATCTGTGCCATCATAAAAAAACTGTATCTGCTGCCTCTCATGTGTTACAACAGCTGTAAAAAACTAATTATTTACACCCTTGTCCCCACCCTGACATTAACTCAGGAGTCCGGCCCGAGAAAGGGCACCAGCCAGCACGAAGTTGTGCCCAGGGACACGTGACTGCAGGACTACACAGGTAAAGGGGACAGTTAAGTAAAACTCCAGAGCTGCTGAACCACCTTAAGGGGCCACAGAATTAGAAGCAGACAAAAAAAAAAAAAATACTTTGGTCCAAAATATGTGGTAAAATAGAAACCCTGAAAGTTTAGGAGCCCTTGTCCTCCCAGACAGAGGGCAGGTTGAGTGCAAGGCACCAGGAGGTGCCATGCCTGGGGCTTTCTAGGGTGAACCTGGGCTCCTCTGTGGCCCCCACTGTGTCCACTCTGGAAACTAGATTCTGCTCTTCAACTTAATTACAAGGAATAAAATAAAAGCACAGTATACAAGGTCATATAAGGAGGAAATTTAGAGTACACTGATGACATTTTTATCATCTTGCCATATAAAAGGTTACTTAAAACTATTTCTTTTGCATATAAATGAAAATTAGAATATTTGGTCAAGTGGAAAAACTGCTAGACACAGATGTCTGCAACTGCATCAAAGCACAATGCAGAGATTTACAATGAAATGAAGCTTCAAGCTGAAGAAGCTCCAGGGATGTACCCTCAGGGTGGCGGGTGTCTCAGCCCAGCAGGACCACCTCAGGCCAGGGGTGGAGAAAATCACACACTTAATTAAACAGAGGGTTGGGATGGAGGCAGTCCCTGCAGCCTTCCGCCATGCCAGGCACGTGATCCCTGCAGGAGGCTGTCTCCTCAGTCCCCAGACCCTTGTGGATTTGCTACTGCAAGAAGGCCCTGCCAGAGCAATGGGTTTTAAGGCAAAAGAAAGCCGAGTGCAGGTTTAGAAACACTCACCCCATAGGCTGCAGAAGGCACAGGCCAGGGAGGAGCAGACATACGGTTAACGAGTCACCAAGAGCCTGAACCTCGCTCCTCATCTCCTCAGGCTGAGCAAAGTGAATTAGATTTAATTTTTTTCTGCCCTAGTTGGGTGGTTCGGTTGGTTGGAACATCATCCCATACACAAAAAGATGCCAAGATCAGGGTTGGATCCAATATCGGGGCACATACCTAGGTTGTGTGTTCAATCCCAAGGCAGGGCATATACCTGGGTTGCCTGGTAGGGACGGGTTTGGGGCAGGGAGCAGCCCATTGACATTTCTCTCTCATTTTGATGCTTCTCTCTCTCTCTCATTCTTTTTCCCTTCCTCTCTCTCCAAAATCAATAAAAATAAACACATAAATAAATACATAAATAAATAACAGGTAAACTGATTTTTTATTTTTTAAAAGTTTTTATTTACAGCTTTTAAATTTTTCAGTTTTTTTTTAACTAATTAATTTTATTGTATTTTTCCATTAACATTTAGTCCACTTATATCCTCTGCCCCTCACAATCACCACTCTGGTGTCGGTGTCCATGTCCATGAATCTTTTTCCTTTTTACTCAATCCCTCCACCCCTTAACCTCACCCCTCTTAGCTGTCACCCTGCTCTCTCTCTATGAGTCTGTCTCTATTTTCCTTGTTAGTTCAGTTTGTTCATTAGATTCCACATATCAGTGAAATTATATGGTATTTGACTTTTTCTGACTGGCTTATTTCACTTAGTATAATGTTCTCCAGGTCCATCCATGCTGTCGCAAAGGGTAAATTTTTCTTTTTTATGGCCGAATAGTATTCCATTGTACATATGTACCATAGTTGCTTTATCTGCTTATCTGCTGATGGACACTTGGGTTGCTTCCATATCTTGGTAATTATAAAAAATGCTGCAGTGAACATAGGGGTGTCTCTGTTCTTTCAAATTAGTGTTTTGGGTTTCTTCGGATATATCCCCAGAAGGGATCTCTGGGTTAAAAAAAGCAGGCCCATCTTTAATGTTTTGAGGTATCTCCATACTGCTTTCCACAGTGGCCGCACCAATCTACATTCCCACCAACAGCACACAAGGATTCCCCTTCCTCCACATCCTCACCAGCACTTATTGTTTATTGATTTATTGATGATAACCACCCTCACAGGTGGGAGATGACATCTCATTGTGGTTTTAATTAGGATTTTCTGATGATTCCTGATGCTGAGCATATTTTCATATGTG
Organism: Micronycteris hirsuta; assembly: GCA_004026765.1. Classification (NCBI taxonomy): domain Eukaryota; kingdom Metazoa; phylum Chordata; class Mammalia; order Chiroptera; family Phyllostomidae; genus Micronycteris; species Micronycteris hirsuta. The sequence continues at coordinate 2,968 of PVJI01025946.1, forward strand.
TATTTACCATCTGTGTGTCCTCTTTGGAGAAGTGTCTATTCAGGTCCTTTGCCCATTTTTTAATTAAGTTGGTTGGGGGTTTTGGTGTTTAGTTTTATAAGTTCTTTATAAATTCTGGATATTCCCCTTAACAGATATATCAGTAAATATGTTCTCCCATTCAGTGTGTTGTCTTTTTATTTTGTTGATGGCTTCCTTTTCTGTGCAAAAATTTTTTAGTTTGATATAGTACCATTTGTTTATTTTTCTTTTGTTTCTCTTGCTTGGAGAGATATAAAGCAATCTATAGATTCAACATAATTCCTATCAAGATTCCAATAACACATTTCTCAGAAATAAAACAAATATTTCAAAAATTTATATGGAATCATGAAAGGCCCCACATAGCAACAACGATCCCAATAAAGAAGAACAAAGTTGGAGGGATCGTACTACCTAATATCAAACTATATATACTATAAGACCACAGTAATCAAAACAGCATGTTACTGGCATTAAAACAGCCACATAGATCAATGGAACAGAATAGAGAGTCCAGAAATAAACCCATGCCTTTATAGTCAATTAATATTCACCAGAGGAAGCAAGTACATACAATGGGCTAAAGATAGTTTATCAACAAAAAGAATTGGGAAAATTAGACAGATACATACAGAAAAATAAAACTAGACCACCTTTTTATACCATGCACAAGAATAAATTCAAAATGAATTAAAGACAAACGTTAGACCCGAACCATCAGAATCCTAGAAGAAAATACAGGCAGCAAAATCTTGGACATAGCTCATAGAAATATTTTATCAGATAAAGTTACTTCAGCTTATTTTAAAGTGGCTATTTTCTGGAATGACAGGAGTTGTCTCCGGGAGTTCCCAGCAGGCTGGTCCTTCCTTGGTGATGGGGGCCTAGGTCATAGACTTGGAGAAAGACACCTGCTACAGCATCCTAATCAGGGCCATACCCAAAGCATACCTGAGGCTCCTTAGTGCTGGCATCCTGTACCAGCAGTAGCCATGCTACTCTTGACAAGTATTAAAGAAAAACGCACAGGCCTTACATGGTGTCGCTAGTGCGAAAAGCCCTTGATGGAAAGCTTAGATTTAATACCTGACCTAATTGCATCTTCAGCCTCTCCCAGAAAGGTAATCTTAACCAACCAGTTTGAAGTTTCTGGTCAAACATCACTAAGGGAATTCGTCAGGTAGGCCCTCTCTATCACCCATAGAAAGAAGAGACAGTCTCTATCATAAAAAACCTTCCCTTTCTCTTCCTCCAAAGGAAAATTTCCTGGCCTGAAAACAATTCTTTTCTTTGTGAATAGCTCCACCCTTATTCCTATAAAAATCTTCCATTTTTTAATAACCCCTCTGAGTGCCCTTCTAGTTGCGAGATGAGATGCTGCAGATTCATGATCACTTAATAAAGCCAATTAGGTATTCAAATTTACTTGTCTAAATTATATTTTTAACACAGGTATATTTTATTATAGCACAAGTTCTGACACCCTAAATTCAAGGTTAATAATGTATTTCTCAGGCTGGTGACTTTGACTCTGTTCCACACACCCCTATAAACACACACATATGCACATACAGTTCAGTGATTAATGAACCCCATTATCCAGATAATTTTGTTTGTACTTTTTTAAAGTCTGCCCTCAAATGTATCCATATTTTAGAAAGCAGTATTATTTTCCTTGAATTAACCATAAATGAATTCACTAAAACACCTGGCTACCTAACAAATCTTCTAGTTAATGAGATGCCTTCTTACTTTAACAAAAAGTTTAATTCTCACATTATGTTGCTAATAGCTTTGTGGCTTCTATCAATAAATGAGAACCTAGCATTCACACATATCCTTAGAAGAAGAGAGGCATCAGGCTATTTAAAAGCAGTGAATAAGTCCTCTCTTAGCTCTTTCTAATAACTGAGAAAATTTAAATTTCACAACTTGTGCTGGCTGTGTGAGTAGTCTGTTTTTCCTTTATCTGCTTTCACCTCTGCCCACAGCCTTGTGTCCTTGAGACACAAAGTAATTTAGAGTGCTCTTTGCTATTCCTGGTAATTCAGCCTTGTCTTGCTACTGCACACTCCAAAGCTCCGTGGGAAACATTTATCCTACTTAACCATGGCCGTCCAGGTGCCAGGAGGGATGGAGCGGATGGAGCAGAGCAGCAGAGCAGCAGGAATCTGGCCTCAGTGACAAAGAATCCTTGCTTTCCTGATTTTCCTGTAACTTCCATGGCATGTGCTCCTTCGGCACCTTGATATTTCCTTCACATATGTTTACTGCCTCAAAGTATAAATTCGCATTCTGCTCCAATCTAAAGTTATTGTTCTTTTTTGCCAAATCTCGGAAATTTATTACACATATTGGTGAAGTACCTGGGATGATTTACACATCTCCAAGATTTGTAGATAAACTGCTATTTATTCAAACTAACCGATGGTGTTAGCATGTTCAGTGAGCCATTTGACTTTAAGGATTTCATGGGACATATCTTGTTTGAGCTGATATGCATGCTGACTCAGAGAATTGATGTCTCTAAAGTACCCAGAGCTTTGAAGTCAGCTGTTTTAGCATCACGTTAAATTCTCTGTTATTCGATTTCTTCCTCAATATTCTTTCTCCCCCATATAAGGATATGAAACAGAAGTATGTGTTTTACTGAGCAATGACAAACAGTTGAGTCATTTGACTGTTAATAATAATTACCAAAAATGCAAACTCTGATAATACTTATTGTCAGCGTTTGCTATGTGGCAAGCACTGTGCTAAGTCATATTTATCTTCTGGCAACTTCACGGAGCAGGTACTGCTTATTAACTGTAGTTAATGGAAAGAACAGAAGGAAGAGCTGACTGGTCAAATGGTTGAGGAGTGTGTTAAAGGTCACACAACTTTCAGTCCAAGTTCTTATTGCGAATGGGGTACTATTTCTTCAATAATTCTTTCAAAGGTTTTCATAATTAGCAAGGTAAAAATCTTACAGTAATCATATTTTATAATCTTTCTTAAATCCAAGTATTAAAAAATAAAGTGGAAAAAGGTGTGGGAGGGAGAGATTGCATTGCATTCATGTATTAGCTATTTTTAAAGAAGTCTTTTTTAATTTTAAATCTGATATTTTGCTATAGAAAGGATCAAAATGAAAATTGTAAAACGCCTCACAATTCAGATCAAACCAGTATAGGAGCCAAGGTTAGCTGCGTCCAGAATCTGTTTTCTTAAGACTTTATATCACCTCTCCAAAACTCTAGTTCTGTGATTTATTTATCTTTGTTTCCTGAAGCAAGCTACGGAGATTCCATGAATGTTGGTTTCTTTATTTGTCAAATGGAGATATTTAAAAGATTGTGAAGATTAAAAAAGATCGTGGCTGGAAAGTGTTTAGCAAACTGTCCAGCACTTTCTAAGCCTCCCATAAATAGTAATTACCAGCCGCTATCGGAAGGCATCATAATGGGATTTTGCCCGCTCTGACAGCCCATTCCTGTGCTTACTTTGATTTCTTTTTTCACAATTCTACTTTGAAGATGAAGATGAACATCTGGGTTGATATCTAGCACGGTATAACAAAGACCCCTGGGATGAGGGCAGTGAGACCTGACTCTCATCCCGGCTGTTGGTTAACATGGTCTAACACTGGAAACATCACTAAGCCTCTCTTAGCTCAGATTCACTCCTCCAAAAAAACAACTCAGGTAGGATGACTTCTGACACCAACTACCTAGAGTTGAGCCAGACTTTATAGGCTAAGGTCATAGTTCTCCATAAGACTGCTCTCACTTCAAATACCAGCCACAAGTTGGGGCTGTCACCATTTCCAACCAGCTGGCTACAATTTTAGAGTCTGTCACTACCTCTTCAGGTTTAATAATATGCTCAAAAGACTCACAGGATTCAGGAAAGCACTAAACTTAGGAGTACAGTTGTACTATAGTGAAAAGGATTCAAATCAGAACCAAAGGGAGAGATACAAGGTTTAGAATGTACTTAAATGCAAAGCTTCCTTTGTCCCCAGGTCACAATACCTTCCCAGAATATTGACACGTGACAATATTCAGACTAATGATAACCAGAGGTGGCTACCTGCACTTTGGTATCCAAGTTTTCCTTGGAGTTTTGCTACATAATTATGGTCGAATTCAATCACTGACCACACAGTTGAGTTCAATCTCCAGCTCCCCCTTCCTTCCCTAGAAGCTGGGCTGACGTCACATAGCTCAAAGTCCCAACTTTCTAATCACATGATTTGATTTCTGGCATGGCCAGTTCTCATCCCGAGTCATCCTCTTTGCATAAACTAACTAGGGGTGCACTGATAGTCACCTTGGTCATATAAACAATCAGGTGTGGCCTGAAGGATTCACCATGAATCAGAAAGTCACTCTGGGAAAGTTCAAGGATTTAGAGGTTACTTCCCAGGAAAAGGAGATAAAGACCATCCCCATGCTTTCTATATGCTCTCTGGGAGCATCTTGATTTAACTTCCTAAATAGTCTAAAACTTTTTTAATGGAATAGTCAGGAAAAAAGAAAGGAAAGAGGAGCATGAGTTAAGGAAAAGCTCTCTCTCCCAAGACTAGATTTCACAAAGCAGGCACAGAGGAAAGAGATGACTCTGGTTTCAGAAAAATATTCTTGCTGGAAAAAACAAGTGACTGGAAAAAGTGGCAGTGAAGCCATGTGTCCAACAGCTTATTGGTCCATTTATCTAAAGATTCAGCTGCACTCCGTTATTAACTCAGGAGTCAGCCAACTTCGTATCCTATATCCTGGGGAAATTTTAATTGTGTACCCAAGGCCTTCGAACTATAGGAGATTGTGAGAGTGGATTTCTCCCCACCCACCTTTCTTCTTTAAATCATATGATCTGTCACCTTTCATCTCCAAAAGTTATTAGACATTAATGGAATTTCCTACATATTAGACAAAAAATAGTGTCAAATCAACACACAAAACTTAAACACCTTTCTTCTTTGTGAGCCATTTCTGAAGGAATAAGCAATTTTGCTAACGGAAAGTATGTATGTTAAGTATATTGTAGTAACTTATTCCTTATCCCATACATCATATGATAAATAATCCCCAACTCACTGTGCTTCGTAACAAAAGATGTCTTCTTCTGTGCTGTGCTTCCCACGGCAGGTAGAATACCATTCTCCCTAAGTCCGTGTGTATATGTGCGGAAGGGCACGATCTTTTGATTAGAAATGATTAATGTGCAGTGAAAATGAAAAACACCCTTCATTGAGATGATTCATTAAAATGGAACATTTTCACATATATATTATTATTTACGGTTGCCTACACAGAGGTGCAAGAGATTAAGGAACTATTCTTTGTACTTTTTTAAATGACAGAATCATCTTTGGATATTATATTCTCAGGAGCTTGTTAAATACCAGGTTTCAGTTCAATAGACTTTGTGAAGAGAACATATTCCTAAGATATACCATGAAATCAAATATATTAAGCTTTACTGTAGAATTTTACTCAAAATAGAAAACATGCTATCAGTTAATTCAGGACAAAATATTCATGTATAAGCTTAACTTTCGTTAGCATTTCAGTGAGACATTTGACCTTAAGGATTTCACTCAGGTGTATCTCCTTTGAGTTAGTGCAAGTGCATGTGTTGCAGAGCGATGCAATGCAGAATCTTCTGAACATGCTGGGTGGACCGAGAAAATCATTCACCTGTGTGTTGCCAGAAAATTTCTCACAAAAGAGTATCATTTGAGAGGAGTCTTGAAGGTTGAATGGTAGCTGCCTCATCCAAGTAAGGCATGACAAATATTTCAGTGAGAGATGACTTGTGAGCAGGGTAAACATAAGACATCAAGGAATGGATTACCCAGTAAATATCAAGCTGTATCCTAGACTTTTACCCAAACTAGGAAGCATGCTAACAGTTAATTGAGGACAAAATATCCAGGTACAAGTTTATATTTTTTGGCACTTCAAACTATAAATTCATTTCCATTTTCAAGGTCATTAACAATGTTCTTTGATAACGAGTCCAACCAGAAGGTTTTACTATACAATTTTATATTCCCTTTGTTGATGTACCCAGGTAAGTTATTGCTTTATGAGCTATAGCCTATTAACAGGCATTCATATTGAGCAACTTCTTTTGCATAAAACATGCCTGGGGAAATACAATTACCTCAATGTTATTAAAGCAGAAATGATATATATCACTTGAAGAAAGGAAAATCCTATACCAACTACATTCTTTTGGCTTCTAGTGTCAAATGCCTTCTAATCAGTTAAACACTCTTCTCTAGCAAATTGATTTCCCCTTTTGTTTTCTTCCCTTCTTAAATTGTTTAAAAACATCTACAACCCTAATTTGCTACTTCTTACATTGTGTTATAAGGTTCATAAGAAAACCTGATACTTCTGTCTCCAGTTCCCTTTATTTAATGTGGTGATGAGTTATTCTCACTGTTTGGCCTAGCAATTACAGAGGAGATACACCCTGTAGGAACAGATATAGATTACTTGCTGTTTAAGTAAGAATTGGGAACTTCAAAGAAATGGATGGTAATGTATAGATCTATCAAATTAAGTTCTGTTCATAGTGATGAGTTGCCTCACTGCAGCAAAAATATGATTAGCTTTGGTTTTAGGAATCTGTGTATTTCACATTTCAATATCATGCTTGAGATTTTCTGATAAATGTGACAAAGGGAAAAAGTGATTAAGCAGAGTCAGAAGAGCTCGATACTATGGTTTAGAATCCACGTGTGTGAAATTCACTGCCCCCTCTTTCGTTTAGTTTCCCAATTCCAAAAGGAGCTTAGGCCTCATGAAGGGGGCTGTTCTCTACTGGATCACTTCATGACTTCTAGGAGATGGCTTTTCTTTAGTGCAATTAGCCACAGGCCATTCTAGATAAGCCTAGGTTTTGAACATTCACCTGACTCGTTATACTTCCCTAATAGATTATTTGACAATTGTATACAGTTGGGAACCTAAATTTATTTTTAAGCTCGTTGGATATTATTGTTTTATATATCTTGGACAAATATATTGTTTGAAATTATTTGTTCTATTTGGTCCAGCCTAAAGCTCAAACTTCTAGCCAGAAGAATAAACAAAGATATTTAGCAAATAAGTAAGTAGTCTCCTTTCATTTGGTCTGGAATCTTCCTGAAATAGAGGATCTAAGATACTTAGTTCATTTTTTAAAACCTCTAGCAGTTCAAAAATTCTCTTCATTCTAATACAGTAGAAAATGTCCCCAGTACTCTGCTGACCCACAGTGCCTGACAGAATTCTGTATGTTAAGTGTTGAACAATACCATCTGACACTCTAGATGATAGATATTAGTGAAGTTGCATACTCATCAATAAGCCAAGACTCTGTGTTTTTTTTTTTCACATATAAACCCCTCCTTCCTGTTCTGACTCCCACTTCCTTCACTTTCTACACACAGTGTGCTCTTGTGTGAACTTTAGTCCCCTGAATAAATCTCTGTCCTCTGTCTTCCTGTAAGTCCCAAATAGGTGTCGCACAAATGAAAAGTCAGCTGTAATCATCATGAGATGCCCCCCATTTTTTATTATTTTGCTTTATATAATCCATTTTCATATCAATCTTTGCTCTCCAAAAAACCACCATGAAAAAGTCTTCTAGGAGAGCACCCTGGTATTGTCAGCAGCACGATTATGTCTGGCCCCATGTAAAAGTAGAAAGAGTGTCCTCATTCAAATGAGGAGACAAACATTAACATTTTTATTAGAAAATCATACTCCTTATGCTCAGAAGTTTATAAAGTATTCTATGAAGATATATTCTTCATCTTCAAAACTACCATCATCTCTTTCTTTCTAGGTCATTAAATCCATTTTGAGTGGGGAGGCAGAACCTACATCAACTCTCCAGATACCCTTTCCTCTCCCTTTTCTGCCCTGAGACAAGGTTAAATGAAGGTAGAGAATGCGGAAACCTGCCCTCTTCTCCACGTCAGTCCTCAAAACCAAAAGCCCTGCTATGTATGTGTCAACCCAGTTTGGGCTCAACTAGGAAACTCTGCTACCGGAAATTGTTGTTCTCATTGTTTATCAAAAAGAACGTCGTTGAGTTCCCATGAAGATAACACTGGTGAACTCCTAAGTTTGTTAAGCTTCCATATTCCACATCTAGGAACTGACTATGCTGAATAGGAAGGATGTCCAGAATTGTGTTTTACAGCTAGTGGAGCTAAATTGTAACGATTACCAGATAAAAACAGCAGAATAACCACGCATCTAGTCAATGAGCATCATTCTGGAGAACTCACCCCTCTTCAAAACAGCTTTGAACTTAAGATAAAAAATGATAAGGCCGTTAAAAACTAGAAATTCCTTTCACAAAGTCTTGCCTAGTACTCCTTGAGCTCTTACTCAGAGCCTTGTCAAATTACTGGCAACCACTGAGCAATACGAAATGTACTGTACATGGAATCAAAAAGTTTGGGTTCAAGTTCTATAGTTAACACTTACTGACTGTATGGACTTATAAAATATAACCTACTTACCTAACCTTCCATTGAATTATTTTTAAAGTGTAGGTGATATCTACCACTCAAGATTTTCTCTATTAAAGAAAATAAGGTATATTGATTTGTTATAAGTTATGAACTGCCACATACAAGCATTTTATCTTCTTATACAATATACAATTCTTGATATACTTGGCCAGCTGTTTTTCTGTTGACAGAAGATAAAGGCAGGAAATGAGACTGAAATGAGAGGAAGATAAATTTCTTACTGAGGAGCAAAATTAAGGAATGCCAGCTGCCCACCCAACATTAGAAGAGAAGACATTAAATTCATAAAGAATAGACTCTTTTGCTTTATAACAACCTAATGAATAATATAATGATAACTGCCCACAATCAACACCACCACCACCAACAACAAAACTGGATCAGTACCCTGTGCTACAGAAAACAAGGGATGTTATCCCTCTGCAAAAGGCTTTTCTAAAGAGAAACATTTAGAGCACAAATTTGAACTACCTGAAAAATTCAGTTATGTGAAATAACACATTCTCAATGCTTTTGAATGAGGTCCCATTGAATCTAGTTCCTGGTGATGAGTCACCTTTTAAAACTCCTCCTGAGAACACAGTTTGAATTTCCTTGAATCAGATTCATTCATGGCATGTATACTCATTGACATTCATTGTCTTGCTTGTTGGAAATAATTTCCTTACGCCACAAAAAGTGTAATCATTGGACAGATATAAAGGTCTAAGTAAGCAAAACAGCAGATGAAAACAGAGAAAGTGAGCCCTCTCTGCCTATTTCTCACTTCTGTTAATGTGGGCAGGCGTCTTTACTTTTATCTGATGTTATTTCATCACATCATGACCGCTACTCCCATCACCGGAAGAAACACCACAGCTTAAATGAGACTTATCTGCAAAAGAAGTTAAAAGTTTATTCATCCCACCAGAGAGAAATTAACACATAAGGACAGAGTTTGTTTTATTCTGACATCAATAAGTACTTGCCCGATCTGAGATAATCTCCCTTAGTGCTTGCTCGTCAGTAGGTTTTGTGTGTGTGTTTATTAAAACAATGGCTAAAATTATTTTTTAAAGAGGTTTAGTATTTCAGCATGAATAGGTTAAAAGACTTGTGATAGAAGATTTCACTCAACAATGGTACCCAGTGTGAAAATCTTAGAGACTTAGGAGAATTGAATGTAAAGAATATTAAGGGGATAGTGGGGGTAGGGGAGTTCAGAAAAACAAAAAGGTTTAAGGCCAGGTCATGTGGAAACGAGTACCAGTCTAAAGCACTGGGATTGTTACATTATTGAAGTAAAATAGAAATAATTCAGAAACTGAACAAAGCCAGAGCAGCACCCCATCAGTGTTGTTGAAAAATTAACCAGCTGGCCGAAAATGGATAGATTAGGAAGAGCTGAGAGAAATGGAAACTGGGTAGAGATTTTGTAAATGCTCAAGGTAAAAATAATAGTACCTCTTTTCAAATAATAGCTGAGGAAATGGAGAACAAGTTATAAATTCCCTTTCTGTGCTTTTCTACTACTGCTGCCAAATCAACGGGTTTTGACAACTGTTTCAATTTCAAACGCCAAGAGAGGCGGTAGTCAAATATTACATCAATATTTCAAGGGTAGTCAATGATTACGTCAATCACTCAAAAAGGGTGACCAGAAATGGTAATTCATTGCAGTTTACAGTTGCAATAGAATGCAATTAAAAACATTATGATATGGAAAGTATGATTTCTATGGAGCTGCAAAATAAATGGCATCTCTGTGGTACGATCACACTATTTCCAAGGCTTTTACACGCATGCGTTGCCATGGAGGTTTGTTTGAGCCTGTCGGTCTCCAATAACTATTAACTTAGGGAGTAAACTAACAAGTGAAGTGCCTGTATGAACTGTAGTAGAGAGTTCTGAGATTTCCCAATCAACCAAAATAGTGTGGTTTTGGTTGTGAAAATTCATTTTGAGAAATATTTATGCCCATGGTTGATATTTATCCATTGCTTATAAAAGTTAATATGAAGTGTAAAATATTTCAGAGCATCAATTAAAATAGCATCTGTTAGCTCACTTGAAATTTCATATTTCTAAGATTTTTTTTTCTGAAATCAAGTGTTTTTTTTAGGACTACAACCGCAAGACAGTTTTCCTCTTTGGCACAGTGATGTTTGTGTGATGCCTTGACCTGCCTTTATCTCCCTTTCCTTGGCAACTGAGCAGATTAAAACATCAAACTTGAGATCAAAGGAAAAATAAGGGTTTGGGGAGGATGCATGCATTGTCAAGTCTCATAAAAGCAAAGTTACCCCAAGGAGTCTTTTTGACAGTCCTGCCCTGTCAGGAGAAAAAGCCTCAGACTCGTGGAAGCTTTCGGCAATATTAGGTCACTGATGGAAAAATAATTAGAACTGTCCAAAAAATTAAATAGCCTATATTTTAAGGAAGTAAATGGCAGAAGACTGTGAGAAAAAAGAAAAACGTTTAAGTGGATGGGCTTGATTTATTATTTAGAGGTTGTTGTTAATGGGAAGCTCTTAGAAATAGGGCAGAAACAAAGACTCGTGGTTTGAAACCTGCACCAGTACCAGCTGGTGTGTTTTCCTGGGGGAGTCACTTCCTCTGTAAGAACTTTGGTTTCTGCAAAAGGTAACCTTAAAAATTATCCAATATGAAAATAAAATCAAATTGTTAAGTAACTAATAGATACAGAGATATAAAGTAGTAAAAGGATATCATTCCAAACAAGACAGGCACTAGATTATTTTCTCTAAAGAACAGAACACGAACAATAAGAAGGAGAGATTAAGCACAAGCACAAGCACACAGCCCACACATTTGTGTGTGTACAACAAACACTAATTATGAAAAGCTAAAAATAATCTTAGTTCATCAATGGCATGGTGAGGACAGTGAAGAAACTAATCACACATGGGAAAGACATTTGCAACATGAATACTAGAAAAGTACTTATTCCAATTATATATAAATACCTTCTCCAAATTATTAAGCATAAAGCAGCACTTCAATTTATAAAATGGGCAAAAGATCTGAATAAAACTGTATCACAAAAGAAGGTATTCAAATAGTCAATAAGTATATCAAAAACTACTTAACGTTATTATTCATTGGGGAAAATCAAATTTAAATCACAATGAGATACCAATATGTGCTCAATAGAATAACTTTTTACTTTTTGTAACCAACAATATTAGTGTTAGTGAGAACACAGAGCAGTAAGACTCCCATGTACAACTGAGGAGTTCTACTATGATTACAAAGCACAAAGTTGCAAGAGAGAATTACCCCTGTCTGACAATAAGGATAAGCTAGGTAAGTAACAAAATTTTAGGTTTTCATAAAACTCACCAAAAAAACCACCAAACTCACCATACAGTTGTACTCATGGCTATGATTTATTTTAACAAAAGGATACAAACTCAGACCAACTATGGAAAGATCCATGAGTGACATCAAGAGGAAACCAGAAATCAGCGTCCAAGAGTGTCTCCCAGCGCAGTAACACAGAATGTGCTTACCTCCCACAGCAATGAGTTGAGCCAACACATATGAACTGTCTGCCGGGGGGCTCATTAAAGACTCAGTGTCCACGGTTTTTGTTGGAGACCTTTGGCATTACATGTGCCAAAACTTCTGGCTCCCAGAAAGAAAGCCAACACTTAGTATAAACCGTATTATTTTCATAATGAATTTAAGTACAGTGAGCCATTGGTATCAGTGAATGGTGGGAACCCTCTTGAAATCCAGGTTCTCAAATGTCAGCTGATGACCAATTTTGAAGGCTGTTATTTTTTAAAGATAGCAAGATTGCCATGTTATCTCCTTTGTGAACACTCTGGAAAATACTGGGGACCTTTGGAAAATGACCCAATAAAGTTGTTTATAAACTCCTGAGCTTACTCTAGTCCTATATACATGTGAATCTAACCCTGATCAGTATACCAGAAATTTAGAGAACTGAGCCAATCTACCCAGACTGACTGTTGAGAGGTAAACACACAGGGAAGATCTGAACAGCATTGCAAAGGCTTTAACAGTTGAAATGACATCAGAACCACAGACAAGAGCAGGCAGGTTAGAACATGAGACATGGACCTAGCCAGGTCAATTGCCTGCTAAGCAAAATATAAACAATTCTCCCTAGGATCTAAACAATATCTAGAGTCACACAACGTAATATTCAGAAAGTGTAGGACGTAATAAGAAAAAAAAGTGCTCAGATATAAATAACCACAAAAATCTTAACTAGAATGAAATATGTAGTCAACAGGCAGCAACACAGACATGATACAAATTTTGTACTTTTCAACGAAGACTTTAAAAAACAACTGCTAAAAAATGTCTGAATGAGCAATTGCAAATGTTCTGGAAATAAAAATTAAAATAGAATGTGTCAATAGGAGATATAATGGGACCAAACTAAAATTCTACAATGAAAAATGCAATAACCAAAATATAAAAATTTCCCAGAAGACTTAGTAACAGAATGGAGATGAGAGAAGCAAGAGTCAGTAAGATAGTTAAATATACAGAGGTGGGAAAAAGTAGGCTTACAGTCGCGACAGTCTTCCAAGGTAATAAAGCTGTTGTAATAATTATAGCCTGCATGTAATTTTTCATACTAACAATTGAAACTTATTTTTGTCAATCCCTGTACGTGTCAACTTGGCTGGGCTACAGTAGCCAGGTATTTGGTTAAATGTTATTCTGGATGTTTCTATGCAAGTGTTTTTAAATGAGATTTATGTTTAAATTAGTGGCAACTATACTTGAACAGCAATAAAAAATGTGAAAAAAATTAAAATAAATAAATAAATAGGTAGATAGATAAATTGATGGCCTTTTAGTAAAGCAAAATTTCCTCCGTAGCATGAGGTGAGTCTCATCTAATCTGTTGAAGGTCTAAATGAACAAAAGGCTGATCTCCCCCAAAGAATTCAGCCAACAGACTGCCTTTAGATTTCAACTGAAACATTAACAATTTGGGACTCCAACTTGACTGCTTTTGGATTCAAGCTGCAACACATTTTTGAGTCTCTGGTTGACCAGCCACCCGCATTAGATTTTGGACTTATCAAGCCTCCAAAATCACATGATCCCCTTGTTTGAAATAATTCTCTGTTTCTATATATACACATCTTACTGGTTTTGTTTCTCTAGAGAATCCTGACTAATAAAATCAGTTAATTTGAAGATAAATCAATGGAAATTATCCAATAAGATCAATAAAAAATAGAGGAAAATGAACAATAAATTAAAGGGCACTACCAACACAGTGAAAGGCAAGCCACAGAATGGGAGAATATATTGGCAGTCATATATCTGACAAGGTATTAATGTCCAAACTATATAAAGAATTCCTATAATTCAACAACAAAAAATCAAACAATTAAATTTAAAAATAAGCAGAAGAGCTGAATAGACTCTTCTTCCAAGAAGATGTACAAATGGCCAACAGATATATGAAAAGATACTCAGCTTCACTAGTTATTAGCAAAATGCAAACTGAAACTACAATGAGATACCCACCACCTCACACCTGTTAGAATGGCTGTTATCAACAAGACAAGTAATAACAAGTGTTGGAGATGCTGTGGAGACAAAGGAACTTTCATTCACTGCTGGTGGGAATGTGAACTGGTACAGCCACTATGGAAAACAGCACAACAATCCTTCAAAAATTAAGAATAGAGTTACTATATGACCCAGCTACCCTTCTTCTGGGTATTTACCTGAATAATTTGAAAACATTTATTCACAAAGATATATGCACCCCTATGTTCATTGCAGCATTATTCACAGTGGCCAAGACATGGAAACAACCAAAGTGTTCTTTAATAGATAATTGTATAAAGATGCAGTACATATACAGAATGAAATACTACTCAGTCATAAAAAAGATGAAATACTGCCATTTGCGACAGCATGGATTGATCTTGAGAATATTATGCTAAGTAAGCCAGTTAGAAAAAGCTAAGAACCATATAATTTCATACATATGTGGGATATAAAACTGAAACTCATAGACACAAAAAACAGTATGTTGGTTACCGTGTATGGTGACAGAAGATGACTCGACTTTGGGTGGTGGGCACCCAATGCAATATAGAGATCATGTATTGTAGAAATGTACACTTGAAACTTTTATAATCTTATTAACCAATGTTCCCCAAATAAATTTAACAAAATTTTTAAAAGTCAATTAAAAATAAATAAATAATGGGCAAAAGATTTGAATAGACACTGCTCCAAACAAATGGTCAAAAGCACAAGGAAAGATACTCATCACTAATCACTAGGGAAATGCAAATCAAAACCACAATGAGATACCACTTCACATCCATTAAGATCACTATTACCGAACAAACAAAAACCCAGAAAGTAAAAGTGTGAAGATGTGAAGAGATTAGAGTCTTTTTGTGCATTACTGATGGGCATGTAAGATAGTACCCTTGCTTTGGAGAACTGTATGGTACTTCCTCAAAAAATTAAAAATAGTAGTACCATATGATTCAGCAATTTCTCTTCTGGGTATATGCCGACAGAACGGAGAGCAGGGGCTCTAACATGTACTGGTAGACTCATTAGTATCAGAATTATTTACAATAAGCAAAAGGTGGAAGCACCACAAGTGCCCATCAACTCAAGAATGGATAAACATTAAATTATGTAGTATTATTATTTTAGCAATCACTTTTACTCTCAAAAATCTCTACTTGGATAATTGATGGTCATTCTTCTAGAAGGCTATTAGAATTTTTTAAGTCCCTATATGACCTACTTACATACGATGTCAATTATCACATCCGTTTCTTTTACAAATTTCTTTGTGCTATGTGACAAAATAAAATTTTATATATCTCTATCTATATCTCTGTATTGCTCTGCCTTTCCCTCTCTGTCTGTCTGCTTGCTCTCTCTCTCTCTCTCTCACACACACACACACACAAATCGATTTTCTAAAATACAACAGAGAAAAGAGTCTTATCAAGGAGCTAACTGAAGCAATCTATTTCAGGAGACGAAGAATAACATTATTCCAAACCTTAAAAACCCCATAAAATAAAGAGTTTTCATATCAGAAGGAAGGGCAGAACCATAAATGAAAATGATTTCTAGGGAGACATTAAAAGGGTAAGTTTCCTCCAGCATAAGAAACTTCTGCGTTACGATATTTTTTCTAAATTTCAGAAAAATGAATTCACTACTAAATTTTCCTAGTTAAATTTTTCATATCCTCACATATTTCCAGTTATTTCTACCATTAAATTTTATCTAAAATATTGTTCATATCTTTAAGACTAGAAATTTGGAGGATTTGCTCTTCTCACGGACTTCCTAAGATGGCGGCATAGGTGAATGCACCGTACCGCCTCGCACAGCCAAACAAAGGAAAAAAAACAGAAATCTACACATCCAAAAACAGCCAGATCTAACAGAAAATCGTATTGAGAGGAAGTCCGACAACCAAGGAATTAAAGAAGATACATTCATCAAGTTTGGTGAGCCAGAAGGTGCAGAGCGAAGGGAGAGCGCTCGGCGACTCCGCAGCGAGCAGGTAAGCAGACGGCAGGTCCGCAGTTGGAGGACACCGCACACCCAGACAGGGAATGACTGAAGCTCGGTCTGTGCCCGGGTCATCCGGACCCAGCAGGGCCGAGAGACCGGTGGACTCAGCAGGTCTGCATTCGTGTGCAGAGAGAACCTGGGGGAAGGCGGGGCGCAACTCAACGGCGCAGATCGAGAGCAGGTGAGGGGGTGGAGTCCGCGGCCGGAGAAACACCGGGCCTCACAGGAAAGTTCGCTGGGGAGACCCTCGGAGGATTGGAGCTGTGCAGCCCGTCCACCGACCCCGGAGTGACCCCTGGAGCCAGCGCAGAGGGGCCCGAAGTGCTTGCAGGAGGCGGTGTGGGTGCGGAGAGCGGAGAAGGCGCCATTGTGCGCTCAGGCCCCGCCCCCAGAGGCTACGGTCCCAGCACAACTACCGGGAACTTCCCCGCACAGGGGAGCCCCAAGACTCTGCCCCCCTTACAGTAACAGGTTCACCGAGGGGGGAAAAATGGCCCAAAGAAAGGGACAGATCAAAACCCCAGAGCTAACCGACCAAGAGATAGCCAACCTATCAGATGCACAGTTCAAATCCCTTGTAATAAGGATGCTTTCAGAATTCGACGAAAAATTAACG
>PVJI01025947.1:0-19685 GCA_004026765.1 Micronycteris hirsuta
CCCCCATTCCCCACCCTTTAGTTTTTGTCCATGGGTCATACACATAGGTTCTTGGGCTTCTACATTTCCTATACTATTCTTAACCTCCCCCTGTCTGTTTTCTATCTACCATTTATGCTATTTATTCTCTGTAATTTTTCCTCCTCTCTCCCCCTCCCACTCCCCTGTTGATATCCCTCCATGCCTTATATAAATCCCTTTAACATTTCATATAATAAAGGATGAGTGATGATGAACTCCTTGAACTTGACCTCATCTGAGGAGCACTTTATCTGTCCTTCCATTCTAAATGAAAGTTTTGCTGGATAGAGTATTCTTGGATGTAGGTCCTTGCCTTTCATGACTTGGTATACTTCTTTCCAGCCCCTCCTTGCCTGCGAGGTCTCTTTGGAAAAATCAGCTGACAGTCTTATGGGAATTCCTTTGTAGGTAACTGTCTCCTTTTCTCTTGCTGCTTCTAAGATTCTCTCCTTCTCTTTAATCTTGGGTAATGTAATTATGATGCGCCTTGGCATGTTCCTCCTTGGGTTCAACTTCTTTGGGACTCTCTGAGCTTCCTGGACTTCCTGGAAGTCTATTTCCTTCACCAGCTTGGGGAAGTTCTCCTTCATTATTTGTTCAAATAAGTTTTCAATCCCTTGGTCTTCCTCTTCTCCTTCTGGCACCCCTATGACTAGGATTTTGGGACATTTAAAGATGTCCTGGAAGTTCCTAAGCCTCTCCTCATTGATTTGAATTCTTGTTTCTTCATTCTTTTCTGGTTGAATGTTTTTTTCTTCCTTCTGGTCCACTCCGTTGATTTGAGTCCCAGTTTCCTTCTCATCCCTATTGGTTCCCTGCACATTTCCCCTCATTTCCTTTAGCGTTTCCTTCATTTGTTCATCTAATTGTGACCAAATTGCAACTAATCCTGTGAGCTTCCTGATTACCAGTGTTTTGAACTGTGCGTCTGATAGGTTGGCTATCTCTTCATCACTTAGTTGTATTTTTTCTGGAGCTTTGATCTGTTCTTTCATTTGGGCCATTTTTTTTTCTCAGTGCACCTGTTCCTTTAAGGGGTAGAGCCTTAGGTGTTTACCAGGGTGGGGTAACTCACATGGTTGTGTTGTGATGCTTCCTGTGGGGGCGGGGCCTGAGCGAACAATGGCACTTGCTCTGCTCTCCACACTTCCCCTGCTACACACAAGCAAGTTGGGTCCTTCTGTGCTGGCTCAGGGGTAGGTGGGCAGGTTTGCATAGTTCCAAGTCCCTGTGGGTCTCTCCAATGAACTCTCCTGTGAGGTTGGGAGTTCCTCCTGCTCGCAAAACAACTCTCACAGGTGTTTTCAATTGGTGGTTTGAGGCTTTATTTCCCCGCAATGGTGGGATGCGTGTTCTGCTCCACTCCCAAGCTTTTTCTCCCAGTTTATCTGCACGCGTGAATGAGGGACCGCCCAGTCCACCAGTCTCGGCCCCACTGGTCCAGGTTAGCCAGCTGTGGGTTTCGCTGAGTGCGCTGGCCGCACTTTAGCCAGTCATGCCCACTGCGAGCCTCTCCAGGCAGCTGCAGCATTGCCGGTACAGCTCCATTGCCGGTACAAACCACCATCTCGCCGCATGCTCTCTGCCCAGCTCTGCCCCACTTACCTGGTCTGGATGAACATGTCTTCTTTAACTCCTTGGTTGTTGGACATCCACTCTGTTCAAGTTTCTGTCAGTTCTGGCTGTTTTTTTTTTTTTTTTTAATTGCTGTTTTTCCTCTTTTGGTTGTCCGAGGAGGCACAGTGTGTCTACCTATGCCTCCATCTTGGCTGGACGTCTCTATTTTTTATTTTTTATACTATTACAGATGTCACCATTCCCACCCTACCCAGTTTTTTATTATTTTCTTGCTTGAAATTTGACACTGAGGATCAATTTCCTTCTTAAAACTATGTCTTACCTTGGCTTCCATGACATTATTCTTTTGTACATGTCCTCTCACCTCTCCTTTTCTAATGGATCACCTTTACATAACATTCATACATGAGGCACCACCCTTTGACTACCTTCTCCACTCATCTTGTGATCTGAACACTGGTACTTCAATCAGATATTTCAAACTGTTTCCTTTAATATCTTTTCAACTTATATCTATATCTTGACAAGTATTTAAAGAATGTAGTCAGGGACAGCAACTGCCTTGCTTCCCCTTTCCTATTAAGCGCTTGTTCTCAGGTCAAATGTGTCAACCAGATCTGGCACAAACTTGAAGATGGGTCCTTGGATCCATTTTGAGTAAAGCAGTTACTGTGCTTTGCCGTCTAGATCCCTCAGCTTCTGGTAATATAGCCAAGCGACAGTCCTCAGCTGTCAGCCCTCTCCAGAAATTGCCCTTAGTTGGAAAGACCTGCTTCACTTATGGTCAAGTGTCTTTCACAGGGGCAACATGCATCCAATGAGCAAAATGGAGAAGTACAAAGACATAGTCCCTTTGTTGTAATGCTGAGCAAGCTGAAGGATTGTCCCAGTTTCAGTTCCCTGTGAAGTTGGTAGAAGCCTCTTTTGAGATAGTGCTTAAGATTGAGAAGTTTATATCCAACTTCTCCCTCTGCCCAGTATGCTTTCTCCCCTTCCCTCTAGGTGTTGATCTATAGAGCACTCCCCAGTATACCTCCTACATGCTAATCTCTAAGAGTCTACTTCCTAGAGAACACAGCTGAGTCACCTAGGCAGGCAACCTAATTGTTCACTATGTCCAGCTCATCACTACCATGTGCATGCATGCACTTTGAATTTGAACATCTGCTATGTTGCCAGGTCTCACAGAAGCCCATTTCTCACTCAGTCCCCAGCAATTAAAAAAGCAGTTAATGATATTAAGTGCAGGGTGTAATGCATGTGGAACACTTAGAAAATGCATAAAAGAAACTTGAAAATGCTCTTGTAGGTGAATCAGGAAAGCAAAGATATCAAAAAAGAAGGCAAAGAGGTATAGAGCTCTAAATTCAGTAAATTTTTAGAAAACAATAGTCCTCTACAATGTCCTATAATTAGGATAAGCAAGTATTGAATTTCGAAGATAGTTCCTCATACTGACAGAGCATGAGATGGAAAGGTGTGAACAGATGAAACAACCTGATTCTTCACTCTACCTCAAACAGACTTAAGTGTGTGAAATCTACCATTAAATGAACTCAAAGAAAGCTTAACCTGGTTCTGTCAACATGGGGACAAAGACTTGGCCTTTAAAAATTAATCTCTAGCCCTGGCTGGCATGGCTCAGTGAATTGAGTGCCAGCCTGTGAACCAAAGGGCCACTGGTTTGATTCCCAGTTAAGGCATGTGCCTGAGTTCAAAGCCAAGTCCCCAGAAGGTGGTGCGTGAGAGGCAATCACACATTGGTGCTTCTCTCCCTCTCTTCCTCCATTCCTCTCTGAAAATAAATGAATAAAGTCTATTAAAAATAAAAATTAGTAAAAATTAATCCCTAGCCTTACAAAAGACTTAGTGGCAAATTCAAGAGGGATTAAGAGATGGGCAAATAGCCCAATGTCACTGAAGGTCACCTAATGTCATTGAGGTTCCCCCTTATAGCCTAATATCACTAAGACTGGAATTCCTGTAATAGACCCTTGTTGACCCAGTTCCAAGAATGCCCCTTATACTTACCTGATCCCTCAAAAACAGTTTTGACTCATTTTAGTCTGTGCTGTTTATTTTATCAGTTAAAAAGAACAAAAAAGTGTGGAGAAGGTTATGCAGAGCATCACTCTACTAATGAAAAATGCATAATGAATGTTCACATTCAAAGTATTGGTTCAAATACTGATAACTATTTCCTCATGCTCATTTTCATGAGTGTTGAAAAAAATGACTGCTATATGGCCAAGATTCAAATGTGAAAATGGCTCTTGGATTTGCTGCTCTGACCACTGTTTGCAGAGTCACTTGGTTCTCTACCCTGCTTCTCAGAGACACTGTTTTCCTCAAGTTATTGTTCAAAGTGTACCCTTAAGATTTTTGCCAGCCCTGTCCAACAGCTGCTAGTGTTTTACAACTATGCCCAACAATGCAGTCCTCGCTGCAGCTGTGATTCAGAGAATTTTTTAAAAGCTCCCTTTCCTTCTCAGTTTGTGGTTACTGCAGTTCTCCATTCAGTAGGGGCTGGAGTGTAGTACTGCTTACCACTGGTTAGTACAAGCATTTCATCAATGCAGGCAGATTGACTATGTTTTATGGTCCTCTTTAAAACTGATCTGTTTATGTAAGTTCTGGTTGCTTCTTGCTATATAACAAAGCATCTCACACTTAGTAGTGCAAAAATGATTTATTATCATTACTGTTATCATCTCTCACATTTCTGGGGTTGACTGTGCTCAGCTACATACTTCTTGCTCAGAGTTTCTAATTTGGCTGCATGCAGGTAGTTGGACTCAAAGTTTTGTTACATGTCTGTTGGTTGATATTGGCCACTAACTAGGACCTCAGCTGAAATCGTTGGCCATAACATGGATATACTGTCTCTCCATGTAGCCTGGGTTCTCTCATAATATGGCAGTTAGCTTTCAAGAGCAAACATCTCAGAGAGAGAAAACCAGATGAAAACTCTATCACCTTTTATGACGTAGACTTGAGAGTGCCATGGTATTACTTCTGCTATATTCTGTTAGTCTACACATTCATAGAGGTCGACCCAGCTTCAGGAAGAGAGAACACAGACTCTACCTCTTAATGAGGGAGTGGCAAAGTACATTATAAGAAGAGAATGTAGAATGGGAAAT
Organism: Micronycteris hirsuta; assembly: GCA_004026765.1. Taxonomy (NCBI): domain Eukaryota; kingdom Metazoa; phylum Chordata; class Mammalia; order Chiroptera; family Phyllostomidae; genus Micronycteris; species Micronycteris hirsuta. Next base: position 4,743 of record PVJI01025947.1, read on the forward strand.
ATTGTTATGACCATCATTTGGAAAATTCAGCCTTGGACAATATGTAACTTTAAAAAATTATACAAATATATATAACCATTGTATAAAAATTAAAACTACATATAGTTCTGAATTACTTTTAATATTAAATAGGACCTACAATCTAAGGAAGACAGAAGCACATTCAACTATGGGCTGTTTCATACCGATATGGAAATCATATTTTCTAATCCCACTGTTAAGATCCACTGGTATTTGTGCTGCTTCAACATATAAAAAAGCAGTCAAGAAATAGTGTGACTGCTTAAATATTGAGAATTTTGGACATTTTGATGGTTAATAGCGGGTCAACAAGGTAAAATATACAAAGCCAGACCTGTCTTGGAAAATTTATGTGTGCTTATCCCACTTACAGGATACTATAGATGACTATTCCTTTCTAAAACTTTACTATTTCAGAGCTTTATTCCACTTTGCCTTTCTTATCTTTGATATGTTTACTTTTCTGATTCAATTATAAGAACATTTTCAGAGTTGCTTTTATGCCTTTTGAAAGTGGTCCACATACATTATCCTCATTTGATCCTCTCCAGTGCTATGCCATTTTGTAATGCCAAATAGAACAATTAAGTAACAGCTTTGCATTGTCATTTAAAATATTTATTTGCAAATAGGCACAGTACCTGAATAGACGCTTCTCCAGAGAGGATATATAGATGGCCAATAGTATATAAAAAGATGCTCAACATCACTTATCATCAGGCAAATGCAAAATAAAACCACAGTGAGATATCACCTCATGCCTGTCAGAATGGCTATCATCAATAAATCAACAAAGAAGTCCTGGTGAGGATGTGGAAAATAGGGAACCCTCATGCACTGCTGATGAGAGTGTAGACTGGTGCAACCACTGTGAAAACCGGTATGGACTTTCCTCAAAAGATTAAAAATGGAACTGCCTTTTGACCTAGCAAGTTCATTTCTGGAAGGAACCCAAAACACTAATTTGAAAGAATATGTACACCCCTATGTTTATTGCAGTGTTATTTACAATAGCCAACATTTGGAAACAGCCCAAATGCCTATCGGTAGATGAGTGGGTAAAAAAAAAAGCTGTGGTACACTTAGACAATCCAATATTACTTGGCCATAAAAAAGGAGGAAGTCTTACCTTTTACAACAGCATGAATGGACATGAAGAATACTATACTAAGTGAAATAAGCCAGTCAAAGAAAGACAGATACCATATAATTTCACTTATATATGTGAAATGTAATGAACAAAATAAACAAACAAAATGGAAATAGATTCATAGATACAGAGAACAGACTGACAGCTGTCAGATGGGAGGCAGGTTGTGGGCTGGGAGAAAAAGGTGAAGGGATTAAGCAAACAAACAAAAAAACCCAACTCATAAACACAGACAACAGTATAGTGATTACCAGAGGGAAAGCAGGGGTAGGTAGAACAGGATAATGGGAGGATAAATGCTGATGGAAGGAGACTTGACTTTGGGTGGTGAACACACAATACAATATGTGGATTATGTATTATAGAACTATATACCTGAAACCTATATAATTTTAACCTATTAACTAATGTCACCCCAATAAATTCAATATTTTTTTAAAAAAGAACACCTGAATTTATGCTAATGAAGTAGCTTATGGTGGCTTATCTACATAGCCTCAGGATGACAATGGACACCAAAAAGACCAAGTTATTATAGGGTTGAAACTTTTATCCCACTCACAGACCTCAGGGAAGGGGTGCATGCTGGAAACTAAAGTTCTATAAAAATTCTTGCACAACAAGATTTAATAAGCTTCTGAATTGGTGAATGCATCCACATGCCAGGAGAGTGGCACACCCCTGTTCTATGGAGAATGAAGCTCCTGCACTTGGGACCCTTCTAGACCTTTCCTCATGTAGCTCTTCATCTATATCTTTTATAATAAACTGCTAAATGTAAAATAATTCATTAAATAAATACTCATTTGCATAGTAAAGCCTGAGAAAATAAAACATGGTAAATCAATGTCACGGCTAATCACAAGGCCATAAAAATGATAACTACAAATATGTATTATAAGGATATATGCATAAGATATTAAAGAAATTATGATACAAAACTATGTATGAACAATGCAATGCCTTTGTTTCATCTGTTATAAAAAATGGTGAGAGATAGTGAGATTGTAGATTATTTCATTTGCTTCTTTATGTTATTCTGTATTTTAAAAGTTTTCTGTAAGCCCCAGCTGGTGTAGCTCAGCAGATTGAGCGTGGGCTGGGAACCAGAGGGTCCCGGTTCGATTCCCAGTCGGGGCACATGCCTGGGTTGTGGGCCAGGTCCCCAGTGAGGGCCATGTGAGAGGCAACCATACATTGCTCTTTCTCCCTCCCTTCTCCTCTCTCTGAAAATAAATAAATAAAAAATAAAAATAAAATAAAAATAAAATAGAAAAACTATACCCCCCAAAAAAAGTTTTCTGTAGTTGACATACATCTGAGTTTTAACACAAAAATAAAAGTTTATACATTTTTCACTTTTTTCAACTTTCTCTGCAATTAAAAAAAAAAATTTTACTATTGTTCAATTACAGTTGTCCCCATACATGTTAAAGCCATGGCTAGAAGGAAACGTTAAGAGAAGAAACCCTCAATTATGCACACTACCCATGAGTAGGCTTCTATGCATCCTTAATTGACCTAATTTTCATTATGCTCGTGGCACATTAAAACATTTAACCTTTCCTGAAGAGTAGAGTATTTTCCATGTCATACCTTTCTAGGGGGACATTTCATTTAACACAGTTATACCAACTGGATAGAAATCATTGAGACAATAATGCTCGCAAAAGCAACACAAAACAAACTGACAGTAAAACATTCCAATAGTAGATTTATGATGGAAATGTAATACCAGTCCAAACCACTAAGAGTTGTGAATTTACACTTCATTCTGCAGTTGTTATATTTATTGTAACTATAAAAAAGTGGAATGCAGTTATCTTTGAGATGGTTTAACCTATTAAATTCATATTCCCATTTTTAATGGGTAAGAGCAATGTCACATGCCAATGTAAATAGAGAAGATGGAGCAAATACAGGAATGGAGGAGATGTAAGCAGCATTTTATAATTCATCAATATATGAAAGCTTACAATTAGTTTTTATTTAAAAAGAAGTCCTGGAAGGGTGAATGGATGCTGTAAATATGCAGTTGACTGGGGCAACAGAGTATGGGATGGGTACATGGGCTGGAATGAATAATCTAGTCATTTGGGCAGTGAGTCAAAATGTGGCACATCTACCACCATGAGTGAGTTAAAAGACAACTTCTGTGTTTCACTCGTGCCTTGCATTAGACTCATTTAATATGTCCACCATATATAACAAAGGTGAACTTATGTATTTTTCACCAAGTAAATGCAAATAATTATATATACCAAAAGATATTTTCCAAGGATTTATGGAGGATGTGCAGTCAACAGATGTATGCATTTGATATAATTCATAGAGAGAGAATCTCTTTGTTTTTTTCCTACTTATCTGGCAACACATCAATATTCTTTGTAAATGCCCCCTTCTCTTGCCTCCCCTTTAGATTTTGCTGCCCCCTTGAATCCACACGCTTTCCTCTTCTCCTTTCATTCTGGATAATCTTTTTGTAAGGTCCTATTTTCAGTCATGGAATTCACCAATGCTAATAACTAATGTCTATGTCACCATCCCAGATATCTCACCTGTGTTTCATACTCATAATACAACAGCCTCTAGACATCTCACGTGAATGTACCAGAAAAACTTCAAACTCAAAGAGCCTAAAACTAATCTCATAATTTTCCCATTCAAACATGTCATAACTTCAACTTCAGGCCTTCCTTGTTTCTTGACCTGATCTTTCAATTCAGTATTTGGGAATTAGGAGGAAAGCATTCCTTTGTTTAAGATTCTTCATCATCTCCCTATTATCTTACTACAGTTATTTTAACTCTGCCCAAGTCTCTGCGCTTGCCTCTTGAACGTTACTTCAGTCCACTACTGAACTACTTAGATTTCTTGAATACAGGTTTGTTAGACTCTTTAGATTACAGGAAGCAGAGACTTAATCCAGCTATCTAAAGTAGTCAGGATTTATTGCAAAACTTTATGTTAATGTAGGAGAAAAGAATCTCACAAAAAACACAGGAATAGCTGTAATTCAGGACCTAAGGCTTGATAGCCATTTGGTCAACCCTTAAGTGGCAAGATTCCATGGCACTTTGCAATAGTGTTTTACCATTATTTTTTCACTCCCTGCTTCTCTTTCTGTATCTCTACTACCAACTTACTGATATTTTCCCTTATTCCGCTCACATGCAAAAGGTAGAGCCTATGATTAACCCATTTAATTGTTATTGATTTTCTAGGTACAGTTTTTGGCCACAAATCTCCTCATACTTTACCAGCCAGCCAACCAGGATTGGCAACCCTTGGACCACGTGCACATTCCCAGTCCATTAAGTGGCTACTCATTGCCAAGATGCATTTGAGGCTTGAGTTGGATGATCCCCTCCAAAAAGAGATAATGGGCTTGTCAGTGACCATAACTAGTATGTATAGTGGATAAGATAATTACATATTTTGAATCAGGATAGGCAAAACTATAACTTTATTTCTCTGCAACTGAACTAAATTCCTATCTTGAAACTGTATTCTGTTGATAGACAAAAGTTAGGCTTGGTTAATTTAAGGTAAGTCAATCAATTCAGAGTTTTCTCAAATAAGATTTCTTCCCTTACTAGTTTTCTACATGTCTTAGTTTTAGTTACCCTAAAAACAGCATCTGAGGTTAGAAATTAAATTCTTGTAGTTTACATGAGAAGTAAACTTTGGAAACAAGAATGAGAAAGCAAAACTACAGTGAGACATGGAAGAAGGAAAAACCAGTAAAGGGTTTTTTATTGAGCCCTGGCTGGTGTGGCTCAGTGGATTGAGTGTCGACCTGGGAACCAAAGGGTCAGTTGTTCAATTCCCAGTCAGGGCATATGCCTGGGTTGCAGGCCAAGTCCCAAGTAGGTGGCATGTGAAAGGCAACCACACATTGATGTTTCTCTCCCTCCCTTCCCCTCTCTCTCAAAATAAATAAATAAAAACCTTTTTTTAAAAGAGTTTGTTATTGAGCTGCAGGTAATGAGACTCTATTTGTCTGTGGCTCCTTGAAAACTGGATAGAACACAACTCTTTTTTTTTAAGATTTATTTTTATTTATTTTTACAGAGAGGGGAAGGGAGGGAGAGAAACAGCAATGTATGGTTGCCTCTCACATGGCCCCCACGGGGAGCTGGCCCGCAACCCAGGCATGTGCCCCAACTGGGAATCAAACTGGGACCGCCTGGTTCCCAGCCCGCACTCAATCCACTGAGCTACACCAGCCAGGGCTAGAACACAACTCTTAATTGTCTCGGAAAAACAGGATGGAGGAGCATTTATCCTCCAACTTGCACTCCTCGATGGTTGAGAATTCCCCCTGGGGGCATAACTGCTCTGTACTTCTTGACTACCCTGCATGCATGTTGAGCAAATCCCTACATCTTGAGGAGAAGTCCTAAGACAGTAAAGTGTAAAATATGGGTGCATGCCTGGGGTACTTTGCTGAGAGTATGCACAAGAACTGCCAACCAGAGTTGTGGTTAATATCTGAGAATAGTCAAAAGGAGGTGGTATGTGTTATATGACATTGAGTCAGTTTCAACTTCTAGTGACCCTATGAATGAGTTATGTCCACAATGTCCTGTCCTCAACAGCCCTTCTCATTTCCTGTGGACTCATGGGTATGGTTTTTTTTTTGAGCCAATATATCTCATATTTGGTCTTTATCGTTTTCTGCTGCCTCCATTTTTTCCCAGCATTATTGTCTCTTGCAAAGAAAACTACCTTCTCATGATATGCCCAAAGTAGGACAGCTTCAGTTTTGCCATTTTGCCCCCCAGCAATGTTTCAGGCTTAATTTGCTCTAGGACCTATTTGTTCATCTTTCTCGTGGTCGAGGGTATCCTTATGGCTTTCCTCCAACACCATATTTCAAATGAATCATGTTTCCCATACCAGCCTTCTTCACTGTCTAACTCTCACATCCATACATAGTAATTGGGAATGTGAGGGTGTGGATGACCTTAGCCTTAGTCTCTAGTGACACATCTTTGCTCTTGGTGATCTTTCCTAATTCTTCCATTGTTGCCTTTCTGAGTCTCAGTCTTCTCTTGATTTCTGGGCTATAGTCTCCATTTGAATTGATGATTAAATAAAGGTAAGGAAAATCTTAGCAATTTCAATGTCTTAATTGTCTATGTTAAAGTTCTGCATTTCTTATATGTAGTAATGATTTCTATGTTATTGATGTTCAAATGTAGTCCTATTTTGGCACTTCCTTATTTCAATTTCATCAGTAGTTGTTTCAGATCATTCCTACTTTATGCCAGTAAGATGTTGTCACCTGCATATCTTAAGTTATTGATATTTCTTCTACCAATTTTCAATCTTCCTTCCTCTGAGTCTAGCCCAGTTTTGCGGATGATATGTTCTGTATATCAATTAAACAAATAGGGAGACAAAATGTACATTTTTCTTCCACCTTTGCTTATAGGAAACCATTCTGTATCTCTATATTCTGTCTGGACAGTGGCTTCTTGCTCACAATATAGGTTATGCAGTAGACCAATCAAGTGCTGAGGCATGTCCATTTATTTTAGAGCAACCCATGCCTTTTCATGACTGATGTAGTCACTGGCTTTACTGTAGTCTATAAAGCATGGACTAACCTCTTGCTGAAATTCTTTGGAGAACTCCAATATCCAATGAATGCTCACAATTAGATCTTGTGTGCCTCTTTCTTTTCTGAGTCCAGCTTGAGCATCTGGCATTTGTTGTATCACTTTGAGCATCATTTTACTTGAGTGGGAAATTAGAGCAACGGTCCTATCTGCACTCCTTGGCATTTCCTTTCTTGAATATTGGGATGTATATTGAATGTTTCCAGTCTATAACCTTTGTTGTTGTTGTTTTCCATATTTGTCAATATATTCTTGTTAGGATTTTGACAACATTTAGTCTTTTTGACTCAAAATAATCCTACTAGTATCCCAATACTTTCAGGGAAGCTTTCACTTCCCTTTCTAGAATTACAGGTTCTTCCTCATAGGAATCTTCTTCAAAGTTATGCATCATCCTTTTGTCTCTTCAATATGTACGTATGTGTATGGGAAACAAAATTTTTCTACTACACACCAAGAGAAAAGCCATGATGTCCCACCGTGTGGATGATATTCAGGTGTCATAATCCATCCACGATGGCATCAACTGAGACAAGCAAGGCTCCACTTATCTACAGTCTTTACCTTCTAGCTCTGCTAGTAAATTCTGAGGCACCCACATTTCTCTCTAGTCTCTGTCAGGTATGTGCAAAGCAATCTGTACCCTCCTTTCCATGACTCTCCCAAATAGTTTACCCTCTCTCAACTCAGTTCCTTCTGCATTCTTCTCAGCAGCCTGGGATGGGGTCTTGAAGATCCATACTCAGGGACATACACCAAGGTCTACTACTTTAATATTAGTGTCTCATGATCCTCCTTTCCTTAACACCAGCTTGTGAGAACACTAATGCAAGCAAATGGGAAAAACTGATTTGAGCGATTTTGTATTTTTTCATGCCTTTTATTTGTGCCTTAAACTTTATGTCCTGAATCCTTTAGGGCTCTGACTCTTGATACTATTATTGCAGTTCAAAAATTTTAACTCTCAAAATTATTGTCTCTTCTGGGAGTTTCTAAAAGGTTGTTTTGAGCCTGAAAAGCTGAGCATCAGTAACTATATCCTGAGAGCAATAAGTATAGAATTTTCCCATGCTGGGTAGCCAGAAACATACCTTGAGATAAGGATTTGCATAAAAGTAATTTATTAACACATATTCCACTAAAAGGACAGTGCGGTAGCAATGAAGAATAATTAAAAAAGGAAAGAGGTCAAGATAGGATGTAATATAAAGCAATATCCTGCAGAGGGTAACTTTCACCCTATACCAGAGTCTATTCCTGGAGACAATGGAGGTCATTCCTCAAGGTGTTCTGCTTCAAGGGGCAAGGGAATTGGAATATTTATCCTCTCATTCCATCAGTCATTGATTAAGAGCTGCCCCTTGGGAAAAAAAGAAAGGGGAGAAAGTGGGGGGATTGCAGAATAAAATCCTAGTCACTTCTGAAAATTCTATTCTGACAGAATCTATTAGTAATACCCTTACCATATTTTAATAGAGGATTGGTATGAGCAGTAGGAAATAGTAAGGAAAGAAACACAGGATAATATTTCAGAATGTAATCTTGCCATTCATATCTACTAGTTTAACTCCTGTGCTTTCTTGCACCACTATGAATTTTATAAGGGGATATTAAGTTTTGTATACTCTCCTTTTCTGCCAGGCCAATTACTCTTTCTGCAAATTTAGTCTCCTCAGTCACAACCATTTTTCTCTCTGCTCTCATATTATCCTCTGAGAATAAGTCTATCAAAGCTAGGTTTCCTCTATTAGAATTTAGAGTCCTTTAAAGCAGAGACCAGCTTGCTCCTATCAGTGCCCCTGGGCCTAAGAGCTCTGTAAATACTTATGAAAAAATCAATGAAGGTATATAGTTCACTCAGAGACTTGGTAGTGGGAAGACAAACCCTGTGCTGTACCCCCACTCCATACATTTTTATTCAGGTCAAATGAGTTTACAATGAATATTAAGGGAAATCATTGAGGTGACAAAATGTAAAAAAATGGTGGCATGTGGTTTCAAGGATGTGTATGAAACGGAAGAAGCAGGTTTAGCCCACTTTGCTTTGATGATGGAAAGGCTGGATGATTGAAGAATTTTTTTTATGAGAACAGAAGTTGTTTTTAGCCCTGGCTAGGAAGGCCACCTCTTTGATCTACTCTGAATAATGTATGATTCCCAAATATAGGGTCAGATTGTTCTTCTAGATATGCTACAACCTAAGGATAGCTCTCTATGCATATTTGCACTGCCAAAGATTAATGAAGTCATAAACAGATGGGTTGATAAGTATATGGATGGATGGATGGATGGATGTAATGAAAGAATGGATGGGTGTATCAATGGATGGATAGAAAGATACATACAAGTCAGTCAACTCTGTGCAAATACACTTTGACTACACTACCAACTCTAATTGAAGAAGGCATTATTAACCAGGAAGAAAGTTTCTTTTAGGATAGAAATTTAAAGTCATGTCAAAATAGATTTTTAGAGCTAAAAAATTCTTCCTAGATTATGATTAGGCACTTAGAAGAGGAAAAATGAGAGTTGAGCCCAAAGTGAGCAATCTGACTTATTTAAAAAATATAGACAGTACATTGAGGGAGGGAGGGAGGGAGGGAGGGAGGAAGGGAGAGAGAGAGAGAGAGAATGTGCTCATGAACATGGATAAACAGTGTGGTGATTGTGGGGAGCTGGAGGGAGGTGGAGGAGGGTCTAGGGGTGATAAATGACAATGGATGGAGACTTGACTTGGGGTGGTAAACACACAGTACAGTGTACAGATGTTGTGTTGTGGAATTGTACACCTGAAACCTGTATAATTTGTTAACCAGTGTCACCCCCAAAAATTCAATAAAAATGAAAAAAGACAGGGTAATTATTGGGTCTGAATGATTTTCAAAATAATCAAGGCCTATAGTTGTCTCTATTGAACATGACAAGAACATAATAATATGTTGTTATCTTAGCGGACTATAAATAAAACTCCCTCACTGGATTTTCATTGAATTCTTAGGATTGATGCTATCTATCTATGCCAAGTTAATGGAGGGAGAGATTCACTGAGTATTTCCCATATAACAAAATATACAACTGATGGACTTTTTAATATCCTGCAATCTAAGTAGAATTCTTCTTTCTGGTAAGCTTTCATTCAGGGAATTTATTGACCTATGTTTTTTTTTTTCTTTTTTTAAAATATATTTTATTGATTGTGGTATTCCAGTTTTGTCCTATTTTTTCTTCCCCTTTATTCCCCTCTGCCTTGTACCCCCCTCCTAGCATTTCCCCACCTTAGTTCATGTTCATGGGTCATGCATATAAGTTCTTTGGCTTCTTCATTTCCCATACAATTCTTAACCTCCCTCCATCTATTTTCTACCTACCATTTATGCTTCTTATTCTCAGTACCTTTTCCCCCTCTCTCCCCCTCCCACTCCCTTGTTGATAGCCCTCCATGTGATCCCCATTTCTATGAATCTGCTCCTGTTCTGGTTGTTTGCTTAGTTCATTTTTGTGTTTTTAGGTTCTGTTGTTGATAGTTTTGAGTTTGTTGTCATTTTACTGTTCATAGTTTTTATCTTCTTTTCCTTAGATAAGTCCCTTTAACATTTCATATAATAAGGGCTTGGTGATGATGAGCTCCTTTAACTTGACCGTATCTGGGAAACACTTTATCTGCCCCCCTCCATTCTAAATGATAGCTTTGCTGGATAGGATCATCTTGGATGTAGGTCCTTGCCTTCAAAGGACCTTTCATGACTTCAAATATTTCTTTCCAGGCCCTTCTTGCCTGTAAGGTTTCTTTTGAGAAACCAGCTGATAGTCTAATGGGAACTCCTTTGTAGGTAAGTGTCTCCTTTTCTCTTGCTGCTTTTAATATTCTTTCTTTATCTTTAATCTTGGGTAACTTAATGATGATGTACCTTGGTGCGTTCCTCTTTGGGTCCAACTTCTTTGGGACTCTGGGCTTCCTGAACTTCCTGGAAGTCTATTTCCTTTGCCAAATTAGGGAAGTTCTCCTTCATTATTTATTAAAATAAGTTTTCAACTTCTCACTCTTCCTCTTCTCCTTCTGCACCTCTGTGATTCGGATGTTGGAACACTTAAAGTTGTCCTAAGCCTCTCCTCGTTTTTTGTTGTTTTTCTTTTGAATTCTTATTTCTTCATTCTGTTCTGGTTGAATGTTTGTTCCTTCTTTCTGTTCCAAAACATTGATTTGAGCCCTGGTTTCCTTCTCATCAGTGTCAGCTCCCTGTACATTTTCCTTTTTTTCACTTTGTATAGTCTTCACTTCTTCCTCTCTTTTGAGACCAAACCCAACCATTTCATTTTTTTAAGATTTTATTTATTTTTAGACAGAGGGGAAGGAAGGGAGAAAGAGAGAGAAATATCAATGTGTGGTTGTCTCTCATGTGGCCCCCACTGAAGACCTGGCCCACAACCCAGGCACATATGTGCCCTGACTGGGAATCGAACTGGCGACCCTTTGGTTCCCAGCCTGCGCTCAATCCACTGAGCTACACCAACCAGGGCTCAACCATTTCTGTGAGCATCCTGATTACCAGTGTTTTGAACTCTGCATCTGATAGGCTGGCTATCTCTTCATCACTTAGTCATATTTTTTCTGGAGCTTTGACCTGTTCTTTCATTTGGGCCATATTTTTTTTTGTCTCTTCGAGCCTTATATAGTAAGGGGCAGAGCCTTAGATGTTTGCCAGGGTGGGGTAACCCATGTCAGTGTGTTGTGGTACTATACGTGGGGGAGGAGTCTGAGAGGGAACAATGCCACTTGCTTGGCTCTTGGCCAGCTTTCAGTCACTTTCTCTGCTACCCACAAGAAAATCGGGTTCTTCTGGTGCAGATTCCCAGCTGAGTGGTTTTGTGTACACTCTAAGACCCTGTGGGTCTCTCCATCAAACTCTCCTGTTAGTCTTGGACTTTCTCCCACCACTGCAACCCCCACAGGTTTTTTCAGTCAGAAGTTTTGAAGCCTGATTTCCCTGTGCTGGAACCCTGGGTTGTGTGGTCTGTCTCACTCCCCAGTTGTTCCTCCCAGTTTATCCACACACAAATGTGGGACTGCCCAGTCTGCCAGCACTGCCTCTCTTGCTCCAGTCCTCTAGCCACTGCCTTGCCATGAGTCCTCTCCACCCCAACTGCCCCATCTCTGCCCCTCCTACTGGTCTAGATGAATGTTTCTTCTTTAACTCCTTCATTGTCAGACTTCCATACAGTTTGATCTTCTGGCAGTTCTGGATTTTTTTTGGTTTTAAAATTTATTTCTGTCCTTCTTTTGGTTGTGCAAGGAGGCAAAGTGTATCTACCTATGCCCCCATCTTGGCCAGAAGTCCTTGCTGACCTTTGTTTTATTTGGAACCACACAAAAAGAGATTTTTGTACAGGAATATTGTGTGTAGTCATGAAAGCCAAAATATATACATTCATTCCTCCACATCAGGATTAATCTCAACACCTCAGTCCTTTCATTGCACTTTATACTTATAGAACAGTAGAACTGGCAGGCAGGCTGTCTCTTATTTTAGTTTACTTTTCCATCTTTTTAAAATTTGAATAAGACTTCCTCCAAAGTATCTAGAGTTGTGCCTACCACATAGTCTCTATCTGTTCTTCTCTGTATAGGGATCTCCTATAATCTTTAAAGATTTAGCTCAAAAGTCAACCCTGATGCTCCTCCAGAAGAGTTACTTGTTCCCTATTCTGTGCTTCTACTGCACTTTATTCATAATGATGTTAAGGTGTTTAGCTCACTTTACTATCATTTGTATAGGTATCACACCCCTATTGAACCATGAACCCTTGAAGGGGAAAGACACTGAATTTTCATCATTTTCCCTTAGTTCCTAACATAATTTCTGTCACATAGTAGATACTAAATACATATCTGTTAAATTAAAATGTAGTGAATAGTTTAGATAAAATACATTGCAAGCTAAAAACAAAACTCCCTGAAGAGGATAACAGTTCAAATTAGCAAATGTGAGTAAATTCAAACTCTGAGGGTAATATTAGTGCTGGGAAGGAAATGATCTCAGGCTTGATAAAAGATTAAGTCAGCTGCTGCATTAGAAAACTGTTGTATGTGCCACCATTCCTGATTCATTTGCTATGACGTGGCCACTATGTTAGTATCATTACAGTATTTTACACCATAGGAACATAATCCTTTTTTTAATTACTTTATGGTTCTTCAATTACAGTTGTCTGCATTTTCTCCCCTCCCCTCCCCCCATCCCATCCAAACCTACCTCCCCCCCCTTGATTCCACCCTTCCCCTTGGTTTTGTCCATGTGTCCTTTATAGTAGTTTCTTAAAGCCCTTCTCCCCACAATCCCCTCCCCCCCACCTCTGGCTATTGTTAGATTGTTCTTAATTTCAATGTCTCTAGTTATATTTTGCTTGCTTTTTTCCTTTGTTGATTATCATAGGAACATATTCTTAATCAGGGTCCTCCAAAAAATTAAATCATTTAGCACATGTAAAATCTAAAATTTAAATCTACCGTAAAAAATCATTTTGTCCCTCTTTATTCTCCAAACTATCATGTCAACAAGAATAATACTTAGAACTATCCACTCTTGTTTAATTAGACATCTGCAGCCGATTTTGAGTTTTCTGTAACTTGAGAAGGCATTAGGAGTACTTTGTTAGAAATATTTCACATATAAAATTTAAACTTGGAAGGAGAGAATTTAAAAATAAAGGAGCTAACTTTAATCATGAGGAAATAGTTGATAAGTTCAAATTAAGGAATAGTCTACAAAACAACTGGCCTCTACTCATCAAAAAACCAATATTGTGAAAGTAAAAGTCAGTCCGAACAACCATTCTAGATTAAATAGACTTGACAAATAAATGCAACAAATGACCCTGGATCAGAAAAAAGAATGCTTTATAGGACATCAATAAGACAATTAAAAAAATTTGAATGAGATGGTACATATGATACTATTATATCAATAATGAATGTCCCAAAATGGATAATTGTGTCATAGTTATATAAAAGAATGCCTTATTTTGGGGATACACATGCTGAAGTATTTAGGGGTGAAGAGCTATCACTTCTATAACTTCCTTGCAAATGATTCAGCAATAATAACAGTTATGAATATAGCTTCATTTATTTTTGCAAATTCTCTTTAGATTTAACATTTTTTAAATTAAGAAATGGTAATGTACATTTTAAAATGTTTTTGTTTGCTTTGGATGTTTTTGAGTTAATCATATTGTGATTAGAAAATGTGAAGTGTTTCATATATATTCTTTGAACTTTACAGAGACTTGCTTTATGGCCTAATTTGTGGTCAATTTTTGTAATAGCTTAACAAGGTATTGAGAAGAATGAATAACATCTAACTGTTGGAGGAAGCGTTCTATAAGAGTTAGATCAAGCTTGTTAATATTTTTTTCAAATATTCTGTAACTTTACTATTATTTAACTGTTTGATTTTTTTCAATAACTGAGAGAGAGGGATCAAAAAATTTCACTATGAGGGCTTCCTAAGATGGCGGCATAGGTGAATGCACCGTACCGCCTCGCACAACCAAATAAGGGAAAAAAACAGAAATCTAAACATCCAAACGCAGCCAGATCTGACAGAAAATCATATTTAGAGGAAGTCCGACAACCAAGGAATTAAAGAAGATACATTCATCAAGTTTGGTGAACCAGAAGGTGCAGAGCGAAGGGAGAGTGCTCGGCGACCCCGCGGCGAGCAGGTGAGCAGACGGCAGGTCCGCGGTTGGAGGGGCGGTTCCCGCGCGGGGCTGAAGCACACCCAGACGGGGACCGACTGAAGCTCGGTCTGCACCCGGCTCCCACCGACCCCGGAGCGACCCCCGGAATCAGCGCAAAGGGGCCCGAAGTGCTTGCAGGAGGCGGTGTGGGTGCGGAGAGCGGAGAAGGCGCCATTGTGCGCTCAGGCCCTGCCCCCAGAGGCTTTGGTCCCAGCACAACTACCGGGAACTTCCCTGCACAGGGGATCCCCAAGACTCCGCCCCCCTTACAGTAACAGGTTCACCGAGGGGGAAAAAATGGCCCAAAGAAAGGGACAGATCAAAACCCCAGAGCTAACCGATCAAGAGATAGCCAACCTATCAGATGCACAGTTCAAATCCCTGGTAATAAGGATGCTTTCAGAA
>PVJI01025948.1:0-19674 GCA_004026765.1 Micronycteris hirsuta
CCCCCTAAAATTCCCTCCCCTGTCCCCTCTGGCCACTGTCAGCCTGCTCTCAATTTCAGTGTCTTTGGTTATATTTTGCTTGTTTGTTTGTTTTGTTGATTATGTTCCACTTATAGGTGAGATCATATGGTATTTGTCTTTCACCGCCTGGCTTATTTCGCTTAGCATAATGCTCTCCAGTTCCATCCATGCTGTTGCAAAGGGTAGGATCTCCTTTTTTCTGCTGCATAGAATTCCATTGTGTAAATGTTCCATAGTTTTTTGATCCACTCATTTACTGATGGGCACCTAGGTTGCTTCCAGCACTTGGCTATTGTAAACTATGCTGCTATGAACATTGGGGTGCATAGGTTCTTTTGAATTGCAGTTTCAGGGTATGTAGGATATAATTCCAGCAATGGAATTGCTGGGTCAAAAGGCAGATCCATTTTTAGTTTTCTGAGGAAATTCCATACTGTTTTCCTTAGTGGTTTCACCAGTCTGCAATCTCACCAACAGTGCACTAGGGTTCCCTGTTCTCCACATCCTCTCCAACACTTGTTGTTTGTTGCTTTGTTTATGATGGCCATTCTCAATGGTGTGAGGTGGTATCTCATTGTGGTTTTAATTTGTATCTCTCTGATGGCTAGTGATGCTGAGCATCCTTTCATATGTCTCTGGACCCTCTGTATGTCCTCCTTGGAGAAGTGTCTGTTCAAGTCCTTTGCCCATTTTTTAATTGTCTTCTTAGAGTGGAGTCGTGTGAGTTCTTTATATATTTTGGAGATTAAACCCTTGTCTGAGGTATCATTGGCAAATATGTTTTCCCATAGGGCTGGTTCTCTTTTTGTTTTAATACTGTTTTCTTTAGCCGTACAGCAGCTTTTTATTTTGATGAGATCCCATTTGTTTATTCATTCCTTTATGTCCCTTGCTTTAGGGGACATATCAGTGAAAATACTGCTGCATGAAATATCTGAGATTTTCCTGCCTATGTTCTCCTCTAGGATTTTAATGGTGTCACAATTTATATTTAAATCTTTTATCCACCTTGAATTTACTTTTGTGTATGGTGTAAATTGGTGCTCAAATTTCATTTTTTTTTGCAGGTAGCTGTCCAGATCTCCAACACCAGTTGTTGAAGAGGCTAATTTTACTCCATTTTATGCTTCTGCCCCCTTCGTTGAAAATTAATTGACCATAGAGACTTGGGTTTATTTCTGGGCTCTCTATTCTGTTCCATTGGTCTACCTGTCTGTTTTTATGCCAGTACCAGGCTGTTTTGATTACAGTGGCCTTGTAATATAGTTTGATATCAAGAATTATGATCCCTCCTGCTTTGCTCTTCTTTCTCAAAATTGCAGCAGATATTCGAGGTCGTTTATAGTTCCATACAAATTTTTGAAGTGTTTGTTCTGTATCTGTGAAATATGCCATTGGTACTTTGATAGGGATTGCATTGAATCTATAAACTGCTTTGGGGAGTATGGACATTTTGATGATGTTGAGTCTTCCGATCCATGAACATGCTCTTGTATTGTTAATTGTTAGTTACTGTGTTGTTTTCCGTATGAACAACTGTGACCCTACTTTTGCCCCACCCTGTATTATTTACTATTGTTATCTAGGGATCCCTGTGCAATAGAAGTAACTTCCTGTGATGCTGGAGACCTTTATTACCTGAACTCTCCACTAGCTACACCAGACACACATGGTTACTGAGCACTGAAATGTGACTAGTGTGAGGAATGGTATTTTAAATTTTATTTATTCTTCATTAATTTAAATTTATCTGCCACACGTGACTAATAGCTACCCTGTCGAGCAGCATGAATCTCGAGTGTGGAGGAGATGCCAGACTTGGAGTTTCGGAAGGAGTTGTCCCATGTATGACAGTTGAAGCCACAGAATGAAGGGGAATAAATAAAATGGGAAAGGGCTGAGGGTTGGAGACTGGGGCATACCAGCATTTGGGGTTCTGTCGGAGAGAGAAGGGATGGAGAGGGTCTGGTGAAAGAGACCGGAAGGAGGAGTGGTACCCTACACGAAAAACAGAGAAGTGAGTTCCAACAGTCACCAGTGTTCCACACCAATGACCGAGCCATCAAAATGAGAACTGAAAATATTGTTGACTCTACTTTCATGCTCCAAGCAGGTTTTGTCCCTTTGAAGGTGGTGGGATGGGGAGACTGGCTACCGAGTGGAACTTGAGGCCCCGTATGGAACTCCTGCCTTTTCTGGTGAATACACGCAGAAGACCTGACAAAGGCATCAATTTTGAGGTAAAATATAAGTAAGTGCTTGAGGAAAAAATATTTTAGTACCAATGCTCATGAGTAGTTCTGGAGAGATTTTAAAGACAACATTATTTGCACCTCTTTCTGCAACATATTGCCACAGCGCATTGTTAGGAGGCTTTGCAAGACAAGGTGGCAGTTTCCATATTGAAATGTTAATGTGTGGTCGAATGGACGGGTTTTTGAACCTGAAGGATCAAATAGTTTCATTTAATTGTATTAACCAAATTGATTTTAAACCAGCAGAATTATTCGCAGTGCTTAAGAAGTCATTACGCTCCATCCAAGCGAGACAAATGGGTCACCTTGGGATTTGCAGCTGGAGTTTTCCTTTATGGCAAATACACTGGGAACCAAGTCATTTGTCCTAAAGAGACTCTCTCAGCAAAGGTTCACCAAACCTGTCTTGATTAATTTTTCAAAAGCACACGAGGAGATTTACCAATTACACTTTCGAGAGTTGATTTGATCAGCGGCACGTAGGCGCACCATCTGCATATTGCTGCTCTAAGCTCCAGCAGACTAAAACAGTTAAAACAGGTCGATGGAAATGAACTATGAACTAAATTCTAATATGATCTAAGCTTGTATGCTGTAAATTACTGCGTATTTGAGATGCTGCATATAAAATGATCTAATGCAAATTCCCGCACCATAGCTGAAAAAGTTGTCGGGGAGCAAACATTCGCTCCTTTTGGCCAGTGTGGGATGCTGTGACAGGACACTGACAGTGACACGGTGACCCCCTGCGCGGCCACTTTAAGGTGGCTTGTCCGTTCCCCCTCCCTCCTTCGTCTAGGGCAGTTACCATTATAATAATGTGGTTGTAATGTGGTTTTCAGTTCACATAGACATTATGTCATTCCATAGAGAAGTAAACTGCCTTTCCTTTCTGGCCTCCTCTAAACTCTTGTTCCTCTGAGTATAGTCCTTGGCCCAGCAGTAATGACTTGAACTGGAAGCTGGTTAGAAATGCCCATTGATTTGCAGGCACCACAAAGGTGAGAAGCACTCCCTGAAGGGACTTGCTGGTCTCGGATCCGTGGTTTGCCGCCTTGGCTGCATACTAAAATTGCCTGGGCTGCTTTTAAGTCCTGAGGTTCCTTGGGACCCTACTTCAGGGATCCTGATTTAATTGGTCTGCAGGTGGGGTCTGGGTATCCTTGAGACTGAAAACTTCCACATGTGATTAATTCTACTGTGCAGGCTTGAAATTCACTGACTTATGTTCATCCTAGGTGCCCTTGTTCTCAAATTTACCATTCTGAAAACAAAACAAAATGAGACAAAACATTTTATATAGTATCTTTGTTGCTCCATAAAAGCTGTCTAGGAATTCAGGATTTTTTTCATTCAGTACATCCATTAATTAAATAACTTTTCTTTTAAGAACAAATGTTTTTAATCTCATGCCTAGCTGACCCTGCTAATTCATTTTTTTTTTTTGCTTTAGGCTTTGATATGTTAAAACCTATGCAGTGTCTCACAGAATATGAGGGCAGAAATAGAAACACAGAAAGAGATATTTTGCTTTTATTCATTATCACAGTAGGATAAAAACTGAATATTATAAGAGAAAAGAATTTCTCATAGAATGAGATAAGTTCTCTAGGTAAAATTAGGAAACCCAGTTAAATTCAAATTTCAGATAAACAATGGGTAATTTTTTACTCAATAATTTAATATTTTTTAGTACAGTGCTTAATATAATCCCATTATAGTATTTAGTATATCCCATTAAGCACATGGCGGATATTTTTATTTGCTGAATCTGGCAGCCATAAGCAATAGGTCATGTCAAATAAACAGTAAATTATATCTATGATAAATAAAAATTAGAAACTATGTGCTGTGCTAGCAGGATGCCTACACAAATTGCTTTTTATGGAATATTTTACAATTTAAAGAACAGTAACATGTACTCTGTGATTACAGCCCAACAGGAATTATCTAAGTGGTTTATGACAAAGATACCTCTTTACAGTGAGGATTGAAACATGAGATAATAATTTTAAAGAATCCCATGCATTCTGATTACCATTTTACTGATAATTGTAACTAATTTATGTGCAAAAAAATTGAATCAAAATGAAACACCTATGTTTCAAAAAACAAAAAACAAGGAAAAGAAAAAAGTACAAAACAACCGGCGCTGTTGGCAAATTTAGCCAGCAGAGGGTGCAAACGTATCACTGATGAATTTTGAGTGACTGCTTTGTGCAACTTAGATTTTTTTTTAAATTTTTCTAGTCCTGTTTTTAAATGTTATTTCTTATTTTATTTATTTTAATTATATTTTATTGATTATGCTATTACAGTTGTCCTGATTTTTCCACCTTTTCCCCTCTCCACCAGAACCCCCCACTCCCTCAGGCAACCCCACACCATTGTTCAAGTCCATGGGTCATGCACATAGTTCTTTGGCTACTCCATTTCCTGTACTGTATTTTACATCCCCCTGGCTATCCCATAATTACCTATTTGTATTTCTTAACTTCCTCACCTCTTCACAGCACCCCCCACACCTGCCTCCTATCTGTCAACCATCAAAACGGTCTCTATATCCATGATCCTGCCTCTATTCTTCTTTTTTGCTTAGTTTGTTTTTTAGATTCAATTGTTGATAGATATGTATTTATTGCCATTTCATTGTTCACAGTTTTGACCTTCTTTTTCTTAAATAAGTCCCTTTAGCATTTTGTATAGTAACAGTTTGGTGATGATGAACTCTTTTAGTGTTTTCTTGTCTGGGAAGCTCTTTATCTGTTTGCTGGGCAGAGGAATCTAATCTTGGCTGTAGGTCCCTGATTTTCATGACTTCGATTATTGCCAATCCCTTCTAGCCTGCAAAGTTTCTTTTGAGAAATCAGCTGACAGTCTTATGGGAACTCCCCTGTAGGTAACTAACTTCTCTTGCTGCTTTTTAAATTTTTAAAAAGATTTTTATTTATTTATTTTTAGAGATGAGGAAGGGAGGGAGAAAGAGAGGGAGAGAAACATCAATGTGTGGTTGCCTCTCTCATGCCCCCTACTGGGGGCCTGGCCAGAAACCCAGGTATGTGCCCTGGCTGGGAATCGAACTGGCAACCTTTTGGTTTGAAGGCCGGTGCTCAATCCACTGAGGCACACCAGCCAGGACTCTTGCTGCTTTTAAGATTCTCTCTTTACCTTCAACCTTTGGCATTTTAATTTTGATGTGTCTTGGAGTGGGCCTCTTTGCATCGATCTTGTTTGGGACTCTCTGTGCTTCCTGGACTTGCATGTCTTCATTTCCGTCACCAAATTAGGGAAGATTTCTTTCACTATTTTTTTTCAAATAGATTTCTGTGTTTTGCTCTTTCTCTTTTCCTTCTGGTACCCCTATGATGCAAATGTTAGACCGCTTGAAGTCCCAGATGCTGCTACACTATCCTGGTGTTTTTGGATTCTTTTTTCTTGTTGTTCTGATTGGTTGTTTATGTTCCAAATAATTGATTTGATTCTTGGCTTCATCCTCTCTACTGTTGTTCTACTGTAAATTGTTCTTTATTTCAATTAGTGTATCCTTCATTTCTGACTGGATCTTTTTTATGCTGTTGAGGTCCTCACTAAGTTCCTTGAGCATCCTTATATAACCAGTGTTTTGAACTCTGGATCTGATAGATTGCTTATCTCTATTTCATTAGCTCTTTTTCTGAGTTTTGATCTGTTCTTTCATTTGGATGATGTTCTTTTGTTTCCTCATTTTGGCAGCCTCCCTGTGTTTGTTTTTATGTATTGGGTAGAACTCCTTTGACTCTGTGTCTTGGTAGTGTGGCCTGATGTAGCAGGTGTCCTGTAGAGTCCAGTGGCACAGCCTCCACTATCACCCAAGCTGGGTACTCTAGGTGCGCCCTTTGTGTGGGCTGAGTACACCCTCTTCTTGTAGTTGAGCCTTGGTTGCTGTTGGTAGGTCAATGGGAAGGATTTACCCAGGCTAGTCAACTGCAAGGATTGGCTGTGACCACTGACCACCAACCTCTGCTCTCCATGGAGGATCTGCTATGCAGGGGCAGGGTGGCGGTGCTCTGATGTAGTTTGTAGCTTCCCACTGAGTGCGCTGGCTCTGGGGTTTCCTAGGTGGTGCAGGCAAGGTCAGGTCCCACCTGTGTTTTGTCCAGGACCACCTGTCTGAGCTATAAAGCAATCTTATATGGCTACTATTTGTGCTGGACTTGAAGATTCCCAGGTGAAGCCAAGCTGTGAGTCTAGCCTAGCTGCTCCTAGTGCTGGGCCTGCAGCTCCCTGAGGCCAGCTGTTACTTGTTTGAGAGGATTTAGGAATTGCGAAGCATCTGCCAAGACCAGCCGTTCCTATGGAAAAGCAGCTCGGGTGGGCCCAGAAGTTGGGTGGGGCAGAGTCTCTGTGGATCTCCAAGGCCAGGCAAACTGTTAGCCAGGTTGATGGAATCTCAGATATGGCACCAGTTTGCTGGCTCAGTGGCTCTGTGGGGTGAGGGCTCAGAAAAGGGACAATGGCCTTTGATCGCCTTGATGACAGACACTTCAGCCTCCCACTAAATGCCACTGGTGTCTTTCAAGTTGCTACGCCAGTGCTGGGCTCAGAGGGAGTGAATTTGAGTAGGTGAGTCCATGTGTGGGTTCTTTAAGAGGAACTGCTTGGGACTCCAGAAGTTTCTTCCACTGAGTCAGGGCTGGTTTGCAGTCAGAAGTTGTGGGGACTTCTCTTCATGGCACTGGAATCCTGGGCTGGGTGGCCTGCTGTGGGGCTGGGACTCCTTGCCCTCAAGATATCCCTCCTGAATTTTTATTTACCACATGTGGGTGTGGGATCAGCTCATTCCGTGTCTGTGCCCCTCCTACCAGTCTGGGTGGATGCGGTTTCTTTAATTCTGTAGTTGTCAGACTTCCATTTAACTTGATCTCTGATGGTTCTGAGTGATGGTTGTTATATAGTTTGGTCGTAATTTTGATGTGGTTGTGCTAAGAGGTGAGCCATGTTTACCTATGCTGCCATTTTGACCGGAAGAACAACTTAGATTTTATTTAAATGTTTATTCTAGTCAACTTGGCCATACGGTATTGCTAAAACAGATTAGGAACGAAGAGCAGTTCTAGTGTACTCTTCAGCACTTGCATTGCCCTAAATGATATATTTCTTTGGCCCAGGATCCTTGGCTAGGAAATATTCTTTAGCCCATGTCAGCAATGGGAAGCATCATGTTTTGGATTTAGGCTTGAGCGCTGGGGCCTCTGAAAGTGTGTGTGATTGTGTCCGTGATCATAGAGGTAATTGAGAAAGGCAGTGACGGGTGAGTGTTTGTCAAGTGAAGGAAGGAAAACCCCAGTTGGGGTGGGTGGTGGCCACAGCTGGCCTGTCTTGCCTCCTAAATCAGAGAATGAGTGTTACACACCACAATTCTGTCCTCAAATGCACACACCTCAAAGGTGTGTGTAGGTCTAGTGAAATTCGGGATAATTTTATCTTCCTGACAATACTGACTACATGGAGAGCAAAGGAACATTTCTTGTGGGCCTTTGTGCTAGGCTTGACCTTTTATATATTTGATTTCATTTCTATCCCACAACAAACCTGTGAGGCAGGTGTTCTTATCATCTGTTTACAGATGAAAAAAACAAAACAAAACCCGAGGCTGAGAGAAAAGATGTTTCCATGGACATTATTCTTGTCTACGGGGGAACCCATTTAACATTTGCCCAATGTAGCATTTCCCAAACTTTATTCTGAAAGACATAGGTGCCCTTCAAAGTTTCATAAGTTTTTCATATAAAACAGTTTTGAGAAATGTTACGAACTTTGACCCTCAGAGTTTCACAATGCACAAACAAGTTTCAAAGTTTAAAAAAAATTCTGTTGCAGTAAAACATTTAATTTTGTACAACTCAAGTTTCTCAATTGTAGTTGACTTTAAGAAACCCTTTGTTCTCCTCTGTTTTTCATAGATGACCATCAATATTGCAAGATATACACATTTTGTGGAACATGGTTTGAGAAACATGGCTCTAATTGTGTAAATATATGGCATCTGTTTCATGGTAGGAATAAAAGGCAGTTAGTTCATCATCATCATCATCATCAAAAACCTGTATTCAGCCCCTTTGGTTTTGGGGCATTAAGACCCAGGGATGTGACACAGACCCAAGAGTTTAGATGAGGAGGCAAAACGCCTTTTGTTTGAATGGGAAAATAGCTTTAATTTCTGGGACCTTATTTCTCCAACTTTTGTAGTAGGGTGGTGATAATGGATAACAGGGTTTCCAATGATTTCTTGATGTGGAATTCTGTTTTGTTCCCCTAGTGGACAATTACTATTTCCTTCCATTAATTTTGTGTGGCGCAGATGTTTTGAGGATGAGAAATTTGAACATTTGATTATGAGTAAATCCTAGAGAGGTCATTAAGAATCATACATCTCTGACACACCCTGGGAAACCAGATGTTCTTCTTTTCACACACAAGCGCACACCCGCACACACTCAGTTTCAGCTTCTCAGTGCGTCACCTCTTCATGTCATTTGGCAGATGAACAAAAGCAAACAAAGGATGCGGATATCTGTGTCAGGGCATTGGTCAAAGGGTTTGAAGTTTAAAGGCTAAAAATTTCAGGCATTTTTCAGCAGTTTGATGGCCAGCAAGTTATCACTGAGCCAGAGCGCTGTAGCCCTTTCTGCTCCAGAGATCTGACATTCACACGATGCCGTTGTCTTTTCTCTAAGAATCTTTTAAAACCTTATCGAGCCATGCACCGTGCTACAAATTGGGCAAGGAAAATTAATTCATAATTTCACCATTAATAAAGGATGGGCATGAAATATTCAGTTGTGATTCAGTATGCGAAGGAAAAGGTGAAAATGAAAAATAATCCTGAGAAGCTGACCCGGAAATCTATTTTTCTGAGATGGTCACATGCCTCTGACAAAAAACCGAATTCTCTTCTTGAATCACGTTATCCCAGCCAGCTGCAGCCCTTCACTCTGTGCACCCTTTGAAGTCGAGCTCTGCAGAGAGGGCTCTGGGTGCGCAGCCGTGCTTCTGGGAGTGCCATGACTTGTACCTCCCTCTGATCCAGCTCATCTTTTTGCAGAGAATGTACAAAAGGTTTTATCTTTGCTTCTAATATCTCAGCCGCCTTCTCGTCCCATTAAATCACCATGCCTTATTTACTCAGCTCACAAATAACTGAGCGGTATAGAAGTGGTAGGATACTGATGGGATTTTTTTCACATCATGATGGTAGATAAGTTATCTGAGACAACGTTTCAGAAGTCGATTTCATATAATGGTTGAAACCAAAGTCCAAAGAAAGGAAGTCCTTTTTTCACATAACGCTGTCATGATTAAGAATGATTATTTTCTCTTTACATTGATGGCCTAATCCTAATCCTCCTTGTGAGATTTGCTTTACTATCTAAAAAAGGGACATTTTCGAAAATGTGCTTGTACTGTGCTTGTTGGAAGTACAAACTCACCAGACATACAACAGCATGGACAGACCTGGGGGGGATTATGCTATGTAAAAATAAACCGGTCAGAGATAGACAGATATCATCTGATTTCACTCATATGTGGAATCTAATGAACAAAGTCAATTAACAAACACAATGGAAACAGACTTACAGAGAACAGACCAACAGTTGTCAAAGGCAAAGGGGTTGGGGGACAGGGGAAAAAGGTGAAGGGATTAAACAGAAAAAAGCAAAACAAAGCAAACTCATATACAGACAAGAGTATGGTCGTATGGTCCTTACCGGAGGGAAAGGTGGTGGGGGGAGGCACAGGAAGGTAAAGCGGGGTAAATGGTGATGGAAGGAGACATGACTTGGGGTGGTGAGCACACAGTACAATATACCGATGATATATTATAGAATTGTGCCCCTTAAGCCTAAATAATTTTATTAACCAATGTAACCCCAATAAATTCAATTATACAAAATAAATAAATAAGTAAATGCCAAACTCATTAGGAATAGCAGATAATACCCATGTAGGAAATTTTCATATGAAATTGGGAACGGTTCATGACATTACTTCAGATAGTTTTCTGGGAGAACACAGCACGTATCTGACAATATAAATGGGATAATTCATGTCACGGTCCCCACTGGCACCCTTCGCAGGCTTTCTGTCCTGCTGTCTCAGCCTCATATAGGTACACTGTGGGATCCTGGGAGAAGCAGGCTACTTCATCGTTTAGAATCTGTTTCCTACATTAAGAACTTGAGAGTGCAGAACAAGAGGAGTTGAGTCCAGGAGTTACTGGTCACAGTCTCTTCCAGCACCACTAACAAGTCACAGATCCAGGATAAACTTGTTACGGCAACTTGGGCAACTCTGCACTCACTTGTTTATAACAGCGATCAGTGCTTTTTTAGCACCTTAAATCCAGTTGTGGCATAAAGTCATCAGTTAACCAATACCTTTCAGTTAACAGAAAACCTTTCTTCAGCCCTGGCTGGTGTGGCTCAGTGGATTGAGCACTGGCCTGTGAACCAAAGAGTTGCTGGTTCAATTCCCAGTCAGGGCACATGCCTGGGTTGTGGGCCAGGTCCCCAGTAGGGGATGCATGAGAGGCAACCACACATTGATGTTTCTCTTCCTCTCTCTCTCCCTCACTTCCCTCTCTCTAAAAGTAAATAAATAAAATCATTAAAAAACAAACAAACAAAAAAACCCTTTCTTCAATACTTATATTCATTTCCTTAACAAGTATTTTTTGAGTACCTATTATGTGCCAGATATCATTCTGGTCACTAGAATACTGGTGAACACGATGAAGTCCTCGATTTCTTAAAGCTTACTTTCCAGTGGGAATAAAGACAATGAACAAGTTAAATTGGAGTCAACAAAAAAATTAAATGGGATAGTATAGATCAGAGTGATGGGTGTAGGAAGAGAAAAGGCATCTCTAAGGGAGTGTTTGAGGAGATGGAGTCAGATAGGGAGGGAGAAGAGCATCCCAAGCACCGGAAACAGCAAGTGCAAAAGCCCTGAGGCATAGCAAACTTGGCATGTTCAGGTGTCTGAAAGGAGCTCTTGCAGTTGGAGCCTGGTGAGCATGAGAGGGAGAATGGGAGATGAGGAAGGAGAGGCAGATGTGCACTGAGCCCTGGTGAGGAGTTTAGATTTTATTCTATGTGCAGTCAAAGGCTGCTGGGGAATTAAGAAAATCATTCCAGCTGCTATGGGGAGAATGACTGTGGGGGCCAGAGTGGGAGCAGGAAGACAGTTTGGGCTACTTCAGGTAAGTCCAGGGGCTTTGAACTAAGGTGGAAGTGGCAAGAAATGATTGATTCCAAAATGTACTTTGGAGAGAGAAACAATAGGATATATTGATGAATGGGATGTGGGGCTGAGGGAAAGAGGCATTTGTCCTGAGCAATCTGCTGAGGTTGGAAAGAAGAGTTTTAGGGAGGGAATGTAAATTAAGAGTCTGATTTGAACATGGTTAGTTTCAGATGCTTATTGGACATCAAAACACTGATAACAGTTAAGTCAGAGTTGAAGATATAAATTTGGGCATCATTTGTATATTGATGGTATTTGAAGACCAGGGACTGTGCCAGCTGATCTTGGGAGAGAGTACAGATTGAAGAGAAGACAATCCAGAACTGTGTTGTTTGTCACACCGATGTAGGTGGGGTGGGCGAGGACGAGCCAGCAAAAGAGATGGAGATGAAATAGCACAGTGGGTGGAAAGCTGGAGAAAGGTGGTGTTGTGGAAACCAAAAGAAAAAGTGTTTTAGGGAAGCAGTGTTAACTGCTCCTGAGAGTTACAGTAAGATGTGAACAGAGAAATGGCAATTAGATTTGTTTCTTTAAAGGTTATAAGCGACCTTGAGAAGAGTGAGGCCCCTGACCAGGGTGACAAAGAGGATGGGACTCAATCTTTGTTGCCAGAGAATTGGTGACATAGTCACAGAAACAAAACCAGTCCCAAGCAACACTTCATTTTGTGGTTATACTCAACTTCTCAGAGTGTCATGTTACCATGGAAACCCAGAGTTATTCTGCGGAATGATATTATCTCTAGGTGTAAGGGTTGTCTAAACTTTTACCTTAGACTTTTCATGAAGGGGCAGATAGACGTCAGCATTTGCACAAACATTTTTGGGGATGGAAGTTCATCTTACAGCAGTCTCTGAGAGCATGGAGGATTACCATGCCATGCTGGTTTTAATATATGTCTACATATTGCCTATACCTGCTGTTTCTCCGTTTGTCTTCTCCTCTGTGTGTGTGTGTGTAGGGGAGGGGGCTAGAGAGAGCACAGACTTCTGAGTTAGATAAAGGTCCATCTCATGGTTCTGTCACCTGTAACTGTTCAATTTCAGGCAAGTTACTTTACTTATTAGTAACATGGGGACAACACCACATTTTTCATAGGGGCTGTCATGGGGGAAGAATGAGGGCTGTGTGTAAGACACTCACCGAGTGCCTGGCAAACAGGTGTGCAGAGGTTCGTGACCCGTCTCCAGTAGCTCTGTGGTGAGGCCAGCTCTTGGCTTGACTGGGCCTTCCTCTGGAAAACTTTTTTTTTTTTTTTAAGATTTTATTTATTTATTTTTAGAGAAAGGAAGGGAGGGAGAAAGAGAGGGAGAGAAACATCAATGTATGGTTGCCTCTCATGCACCTCCTACTGGGGATCTGGCCCACAACCCAGGCATGTGCCCTGAGTGGGAACTGAACTGGCGACCGTTTGGTTCACAGGCTGGCAGTCAATCCACTGAACCACACCAGCCAGGGCTGGGAAACCTTTCTTAACACTTCCTACCCCTTCTGACCACACTCAATTGAATTTTCTTCCCATTTTTTCTTAGTGTGTAACTTGACTGTCCCATTTAGAACATAGCATTGTAATTGGTTACTTCATTCCTCCCTGACCATATTGTAAACCCTCAGAAATTGGGAAGTATTTTGTTTTTAGGGAGGTAAAACAGCATAGTAATTCAGGGTACAGCCAGAAGCCAAATTTCTTGGGTTTGAATTCCAGCTCCATTGTGTCAGCTAGCTAAACGGTCCTGGGTGATTTGCTTAATCTCTCTGTGCCTTGTTTTCCCATTGGAGGAATGGGGGTAACCCAGCACTGCCATACGGGGTGAGGATTAAATGGAATAGTTCTGATAAAGTTGTGGATGTAGTCCCCGGCACAGAGCCCCCACACCATAAACATTAGTTATTCCGAGGATGGTTTAGGGACCCCTGCAGAGCCTGTCTGGGGATGAGTGTCCTAAAGGAGTTGCTGTGTGGAATGACTGAACAAAGTGATCAAAGAGAGAACGTGGATCACTACCTAGACAGGTGAGTATATCACAGAGAACAATCATTTTAGATGATCTTTATGCAAAAATAAAATTTCAGAAGTTACACATAAAAACATTCTTATTATAAAAAATTCAAACAATGTAGAATTCTATCAAGGAAGAAGAAGAAGAAGAAGAAGTCCTCATTCATAATCTTTCTCCTTCCCCAGTTCCTCACTGCTCCATCTGTACCAATATTCACTTCGATGCATAGCTTCCTGATCTTTATTATTTCCTGCCTTTATAGTTTACTCTTTTGTTTCAGGTGTGTGCCTTCACGCCCATAGATTGAAAAACAAAATCTGATTCATCCAAAATGTCAGAGATTAATTAAGCAATTCAAATTAATTAAGCATTAATTCTAAGTTACAAGCTTACCACTAACTATTCATTTTAAAAATAATTGCTTCAGCCCTGGGTGGTATGGCTCAGTGGATTGAGCACCTGCCTGTGAACCAAAGGGATGCTGGTTTGATTCCTAGTCAGGGCATATGCCTGGGTTGTGGGCCAGGTCCCCAGTAGGGGGCGCTTGAGAGGCAACCACACATTGTTTCTCTCTTTCTCCCTTCCTTTCTCTCTCTAAAAATAAATAAATAAAATCTTAAAAAAAAATCACTTCATGCCTGAATTAAATCTTTTATTTTTCTCTTCAAGGTGATTCGTGCGCAGAGTAAGGAGACTCCTTTTGTTTGGAGATAATGGGAAGTGGTGCCTTGTCCCAAAATTCTCTCCCACTACTCTGTTTTCCGCAATGTCCTTATTAGAGCTGAATTTCTTGGAGCTAAGGCATTTACTATCGCTAGAAAGTCCTTGTAACGCTGCAGGTAAGCGGAGTTCCTGGACAAGGCAGCTTGTGGGAAGGAAGGGCCCTGAGGATCCCCGGAAGCTCTGCGCGTGTCAGAGTCTGGCCTTTGGCCTGCCCTGCGCAAGGCAGCAGAGACCCAGCGCTGATTCAGAAGCCTGAACTCGCTTGGCTCCTTCCTGATGGGGTCACGCTTGTTCTTCAGTGAACGTTCCTGTCGTTAGACTGCTTTCATATTTAGAAAATCCAGTAGGAGGAGCTCTTTGGATGAAGCTGAGGCTACAGCCATCCTTTGATAATCCATTTTTATTTCTAAGGCATTGTGTACAGACCTGAAGACATTTTACTGTGGTAGGTTTTTACATTTCTTTTAAAATTAAATAGAAAGGAACACATTTGAATTTTTATCAAATCATTAATCTAAATAAAAACAAAGCCTAGAATGTTGCCTCATATTTTCTAATAATGCTTTATTACTAACATTTTCTTATTATCTTAAAAACTAGTTATTTCTCTTCTGATTTTATAAGATAAAATTAGTGGTTGAAACATTATTATGGCTATTTTAGATTTGAAGACTTTTTTTCTAGCTTAGAGTAACATCTTTTGGGAAAATGCGATTGTATATTCATAGATGTCCCTGCTTTCCTAATGAAGTCTTTTAATTGTTACAACATTTTAATAGTTTTATTTATTTATTTTTTGTGTTTTTTAAAACAATTTAATCTTTGTTTTTCCCATTACCATTTAGTCCCCTCATGCCGTCCCCCCCCCAGCAATCACCGCACTGCTGTCCGTGTCCATGAGCCTTTATTCCTTTTATTTTGCTAAGTCATCTTTCATCTAAGGCTTGGTGCTTAAGTGTCATTGTATTTTGGACAATGCATTTTATATTGATAATTCATCCCCCTCCCCAATTAATTATAATAAATTATGAGACCTCAGAGGTTGAAATCCAGGCAGATGCTACTGTTGGGCTTCTCTCTCCTCTGTGGCCAGCATTCTAAGTGGAAGCTAGCAGCTATTAAACTGCATCCCTATGAACACCCCAATCTTTTTAAATGGTTATAATGTTTTGATGAAGTAAAAGCATTTCTCACAAAGAGGTATGATTGAAAAAGAAGTTCACTTGGTTATGCATCGATGTGTGTTAAGAACTGGGCACCACATGAAGAGCTGGCGAGATATGAAGTCACAGCTCCCTTAGCTCGGGTTCATCTCTAGTTCAAAACCTGACACGGGCTTGCTGGTAGGGAAGTTTATCTTGGGAAACAAACAGGAGTGAAAACTGGAAATAGTGAAATAGGGAAGGAAGCAAAGTGTTACTGAGCTGGCTGACCACTGTGGGAAATGAGGGCTCAGTCCCAGTGGGAGCCCCCTGAGAAACTATATAGGATGCCCCTCAGAATTGCCCACTTGAGATATGGAGGTGGACAATACTCGATCACTTGAATAAGGATTGTCCTTGGAGGTGTTAACTCCCTCCATTTCCAAATTTGTGAAAGAATCACATTGGCTGAGTAACTCTTGATGTCCCCTAGCAGAGTCAGAGAACGCAAGAGATAGCAATAGAAAGCAAGAGATACTGGTGCAGATGAGAGAACCGCTTTCAGCTTTCATTTGCTGGCTGCCATGCCCAAGGCTGGACTAAAAAGTGGGCCAGCAGGATGTGAAATAAGGCAGAAGAAGAGTCTGACAAAACAGCCGTGTGCTCATGGACCTTATTATCTAGTAGTAGACTCAGACAATAGACAACTACAAACAATACAATGTGAGACAACAAGACAAAAGGGACAGTTTACCGGCTAGAACCGTGTTAGGCTACATAAAACAGAAACTTGGCAGTTTTAACAAGAAGTCCAGAGGAAGGCTGTTTGGGGCTGGTGCGTACACTCAGGGAGGTCATGCAGTACTAGGCTCCACCCAGCTTCCTACTTTTCCATCATGGCTTTCATCCTCATAGACTTAAGATGGTTGTTCTAATTCTGGGTGCTTCGACTGTGTTCCAGGAAGGAAGACAGGGAAAGGGTAATTGGCAAGGGTGTGTACCAGTAAGTCTAGCTGTTTTTATCAGGAAAATCACAGCTTTCGGCAAGCTTGACCCAATAGAATTCTACTTACATATCATTGGCCAAAGTAAGTTATAGAATAATTCTTGACTCAAGGGAGTCTGGGAAGATTAAGTGTTTTTAACTGGACACATTGTAATCAGAACAGAAGTGGAGTTCCGTTAAATAAGAAGGAGGGGAGAAGGGATATTGAGTGGGCAACTTACAGTTCCTGCCTCAGAAGCCCAGGGTGCTATGGGAACATGAAGGAAGGAACCCAGATCTGGACTAAGGTGGAGGGAGGTTTGTCAAAGGGGCTCTTGAAGATGACTCTTGAGCTAGGTCTTTAAAGATGAGTTAACCAAATACAGAATATTTGTGTTTGTGATGTCAGGGGACAAGGAAGGGGATGAGTGGAAAGATAACCTAGACCTTATGTAGAAAAACATGAAAATATCAAAAATTATAGCATGTAAGAAGAATTTCAAAGAGATACAAGATGGCTAGAGAATTGCATGTAAATAGATAACGATGAGGTGCACCTCTGGCAGGTGTGCCAGGACCAGACTGAACTAAAAAGGGCCTTCTAGACCATAATGAGAAATTTGGATTTTATCTGGATGATTATGGGAAGTTGCTGAAATATTTTAAACAGGCAGGTGATGTGCTAAAATATGTATTTTAAAAAGTCAATGTGAATTTTTTTTTGGAAAATGAAAGACACAGAACTGGCAATACTAAAATACTTGCTATAATCCAAGGAAAAAGTGGTGTGGAATTGAACTTATAAGGATAGAGAGAAGGGGACAGATTCAAAAAAATATTCTGGAGACAGAATTGATGGAACTTGGTACACAGCTCTGTGATGCAATTTCTCTAGTCCAGCAACACGGGAGGAGGAGTGGATTTTGAGGGTAAGATGGTGAATGGATATGCTGGAGTGGAGGCTCCTATGAGACAGTCAGCAGGTGATGTGCAGGAGGTCATGAGAATGTTGAGACTGGAACCTTTGCAAGAGATGAGCTGGAATCATAGATTGGAGGTCACTGGCATAGAGGTGGCCATTGAAGCCTTGAGCATGGGTGAGGACCTTCAAACAGAGAAGGTACAAGAAAGGAGAGAAAAGAAGATGGCACTGTAAGGTACAGTAACACCTAGAGGATGGATAGAAGATAAGCCGTAAAAGAGACAGAGAAGGAGGGTGAAAGAGATTCAGGCACCTCCAGGATGAAGTGATGTAGTGAGAGCCAGGGAGGCGGGAGAACCAGGGTATGGGGCACTGGTTAACAGTGTGAGCTTCAGAGTCACAGAGGCCTCATTTTCAGTCTGTCGTCTACTCATTGCGAATTGTGCGATCCACGTCAGATTCACTTAGCCTCTCTACGCCTCAGTCTGGTTCCTCATTTTGAAAACGAGGCTCATAGTAGACCTACCTCAGCATTGTTTTGAGGCTTAAATGAGATGATGTATAAAAAGTGTTCAGGATTGTGCCTGGCACAGAGAACGTTCTTAAAGAATGGTAGCTATCGCCTTGGCAAGGTACCTCAGTTGGTTAGAGTATTGTCCTGATATGCCAAGGTTGTGGGTTTGGTCCCCAGTCAGGGCACATACTAGAATCAACCAATGAATACATAAATAAGTGGAACAACAAATCAGTGTTTCTCTCTCCCTCTCTCTCTGTCTAAAATCTTTACATAAAAAAATTAAAAAAAGAATGGTGGCTATCATATTAATATGATATTAGAAATATCATCTTAAGAGTGTCAGAGATTCAGATAGATTACAAGAAGAACTTTGTGAAGAGGTCGGAAAACATCTATTGGACTATGATTCATTGGAAACCTTCACGCCTTCAATGGCGTGGTGGGGGCAGAAACCAGAACGGGGGGTGGGGAGGACCCGAGGGGGCCAATGGATTGTAAAGAGGTAGATGATGATGGGTATATGGGGGTTTATTATACCGGGGTGGGCAAAAATAGATTTACAGTTGTGAGTATGTGAAACACAGAGTTTATTCTTGTATTATATATATTTTAATTATTGTATTACAACTATAAACCTACTTTTGCCCATCTTTATACTATTCCTCTGCTCTTCTGGATGTTTGAAGATTTCATAATAAAAAATTATTTTATTTTATTTTTT
Source organism: Micronycteris hirsuta (assembly GCA_004026765.1). Classification (NCBI taxonomy): domain Eukaryota; kingdom Metazoa; phylum Chordata; class Mammalia; order Chiroptera; family Phyllostomidae; genus Micronycteris; species Micronycteris hirsuta. Next base: position 18,572 of record PVJI01025948.1, read on the forward strand.
CCATTACCATTTAGTCCCCTTCATAATAAAAAATTTAAAGGGTTTGAATAATAGCCATTAATTATAAAAAATATTTTACTTTTCCTCCAAAATATTTAACACATGATAAAAATAGCAGAAGCCCTTGTTGAACAGGAGGATTCGGGCTTTGCCTGATGGGGAGAAGCCCAAAGGGTGATTTCTGGAGTTATGATGTTGCCAAGGAGAAACTCAATTGTTTGTATTTATCAATCAAACTCAGAGTATGTGTATATTAATCCCTACACCAGTGTGGGCTTTGGAGTCAGATTGTTCCCTTCAAATCCTGACTCTGCCACTTGCAAACTGTGAGATCTTGGATGTCCACTTAACCACTCTGTGTCTCAGTTTTATAAATTTAGAAGATAAGAATACTAGCTCCTACCTCATATAGTTGTTATAAAGAATACATGAGCAAATACATGTAAGGTGCTTAGATCAGTGTTGGAAACTAAGTGCTCAAAATGTATTTATTTCTAATATAATTCTACCTTTCTTTTTTAAAAAATTATTTTATTGTTGTTCAATTACAGTTGTCTGCATTTACCCCCCACCCCACCCCAGGCAAACCCACCTCCCTCCCTTGCTTCCACCCTCCCCCTTGGTTTTGTCCATGTGTCCTTTATAGCAGTTCCTGAATACCCTTGTCCCCATTCTCCCCTTCCCCTTCCCCTCTGGTTACTGCCAGAATGTTCTAAACTTCAATGTCTCTAGTTATATTTTGTTTCTCTGGTTGTATTTTGCTTGCTTACCTCACAAGCATTTTGGCTGTGGCTGATCTGAGTTCCCGGTAGCTGATCTGGCCTTGGTGCCTTCTCTCATGAGTCCTTATATAAAACCCCTTAACATTTCATATAGTAAAGGCTGCGTGATGATGTACTCCTTAAACTTGACCTTATCTGAGAAGCACTTTATCTGCCCTTCCATTCTAAATGAAAGTTTTGCTGGATAGATTATTCTTGGTTGTAGGTCCTTGCTTTTCATGATTTGAAATATTTCTCTCCAGCCCCTTCTTGCTTGGAAGGTCTCCTTTGAGAAATCCGCTGACAGTCTTATGGGAATTCCTTTGTAGGTAACTGTCTCCT
>PVJI01025949.1:0-19704 GCA_004026765.1 Micronycteris hirsuta
CTGGGTCTCTGCTGGGCCATTTGTGATTTGTGACCCCCCAAACTGGGCTTGGGCATTAAAGAGGGGAGAGCTTGCCTGGGCCAGTGTCTTAGAGCAATAATGATTAATGTGATTTTCCAAGGAGACTGTGGCTTACAAGAACCAAGAATCCCACGTGAGGCTCAAACCCTCCTTCCCACGTGAAGAAATGCACAGGAACCCTCCTGCCCACCTCTTCTTGATCCGCTGGGCCCCTGAGCCTGGGCCCCTGGCAGCTGAGCCTTCACCAGAGGCCAGGTCCCACAGGCTGCTGCCTCAGCACACCCCACCCCCGCCCCCACCGCTGGGGCCACTCACCTTGTGGAGCTGACTCTCCACGCCGGGACTCAGCATGATGATGGACACCAGCACACCCAGGAAGAGGAAGAACGTGAAGATGAGGCGGCTGATGGTGGAGTTGCGGCTGGAGGGGCAGCAGCCACACAGGATGCAGGGGGCAGAGCCGCAGAGGCAGGACGCCTGTGGGGAGGGCGGGACGGCACCCTTACTCTCTGCCTCCTTTCCCCATGCACGCCTGAGCTCACAGCACCCGCCTGAGCTCACAGCACCCGCCACTGCCCATTCGATGCCTCCAGATGTGCACCGAGCCCGCCTGTCCCGCAGCAGGCAAGTGTGGTCCCACTTAGCTTTCAAGCCTGAGGGGGAGGCTAAGGAAGCCGAGCTCAGAAGAAGCTGGGTCACACACGGTCACACAGCCAGCGAGAAAAGAACCCAGATTCAAACCTGGATCTCTCCCAGGCGTTCCTGTGGCTTTAAAGAGAAAGAGTTTGGCCACACCGTCTCTCGCTTACAGGGAATCAGCACAGTAAAAAAAATTAAAACAAAGCTTTTAAAATCCAAGAGGCTAGCTCCATCACTGATTAGCTGTATGACTTTATACAGCTCATTCAACCTCTCTGAACCTCAGTTTCCTCTTCTGTAAAACGAGAAGCAGAAGGGGACTTACTCCTCACATGGCAGTTGTAAGGATGAAACAGAAGTTTTAGAGTGGAACCTCCTCGGACTCCCTTCCCCTCCCTTGCTTCGTTTTTCTCCACAGGACTTACCTTACCATCTGTTAAGATTCATATTTAACTTATGTGTGTCTGCCTCCCGCTCTAGCAGGTAACGCCCCAGGGCAGGGATTTTTGTCTGTTCTGCTCACTGCAGTTTCCCCGAAATTGGAACAGTGCCTAGCACATAGTAGGAGCTCAGCAACTATCTGGTGAGCAACTGTAAAGTGTTTGGTGGAGCACCAGACACGTGTCAAGACCTCAGGAAAGAGCAGAAAAGCGCACGATAAACATCTGCTGAATGAATGAATGAATGAATGAAGAATCGTGAGTGGCTGGGATTTCCTGCTCTGGGCCCAGGCCGGTTTTGGACAGCAGGGATGGTCTAACCCTTTCCCTGTCCAGCTTCCTCTGCCCAAGCTGGCGGCGGCCCCTTCCAAGTCTGGGGCTGACAGACATCATTCAGGCCACACCGTCCACAGCTAGCACCCCGACAAGAGCCTCACCTCTCCGAGCTCTGGGTCTACCAGCCCAGCCTTTAAGGAAAAGGGCCCGGCTCGTGTAGCTCAGTGGATTGCACATGGGCTGGGAACCAAGTGGTCCCGGGTTCGATTCCCAGTCGGGGAACATGCCTGGGTTGCAGGCCAGGTCCCCGGTGAGGGCCATGTGAGAGGCAACCACACATTGCTGTTTCTTTCCCTCTCTTTCTCCCTCCCTTCTCCTCTCTCTAAAAGTAAAATTTTTTAAAAAAGGGCCCACTTCCAGTTACTTCTGCTAAACTGTTTATCTTCCCACAAACAGCGCCAACTCCTTACCCAGGTATTTAAGAGCCTAGACAGCAAAGAGTCTAGAAAGGCCCGGGTCCCGCCCTCCTGGAGTTTCCGAGGGCAGGAACTACACTAGCATCACACCCACCATGGCAGGTGCTAGGAGGAGAACACGTGTGCTGCCGGGAGTGACTGATGGGGAGGTGCTGGTTTAGATTGGGGGTGGCGTCACTTCCCTGAAGAAGTATCATTTTCGCTGAGAGCTGAAGGCCAAGGATGCACTCTCCTGACCAAGGCGAAGAAAGTGTGCCCCAGACAGAGGGGACAGAGCTGAGGTGGCTCTAGGGCAGGCAGGAGCTGGGCGATGGAGGACTGAAAAGAAGAACCCTGTGGCCGAAGCCTCACGACAAGCAGAGAGCAGTGAGGGACGAGTCGGGCAGGTGGGCAGGACCTGGCAGCCGCGTGCTAAACGCCGGTGCTCGCCCTAACAGCCGTGGGCATAGCCCAGGGGTTTGAAGCCGGGACGGACCGGAACAGCCTTATGCTGAATGATCAGCCTAGTAGCAGACGGGCTGACAGGGGACCTTGCCCTTCTGGGACCCAGCACCCTGCTCTCTGGACTGGTCACAAGGCGTAAGGCACACACACTCTGCTTGAGGGGTATGTGCCTTCCTGTTTCCCCCTCCCGCCCCCAGACTGGAAAGGCCCCTGCAACCGCTCCTGCTCACCAGCTCTCGCCTGCAAAGCCAAGGAGGTGAGTGCTAAATGAAATGCTTGCACAAGGAAATTCTCCTTCATGGGCCAAATCGTAACAGTTCGCCCACCTAGCAACTTGGGCCCCACCCCAGGCCCTGGCTCCTCTCACAGCTGGCCACAGTTCGGAGGTGAGGACACAGCAAATGCCATAAAGGAGTTTTATAAACCGCACAGAGCATTCTGGTTACCAGACAGGGCTGGCTATCAGTTCCCACTGTCAGATGAGGAAACTGAGGTCAGAGAGGTTACAAAACTTGCCACGCAGTAAGTGGACAGCAGCGCTGAGGTCCAGGTCAGGACCGTGAGTGGCAGCTTCCCTTGGTGAGGAGCTGCTCGGTCCCGGGCACTATGGTCAGCGCGCTAGCTCCATCCAGCCTCGCTGGCACTATGATGTAAGTGTTTGGAACCTCCCACTTACAAATGGGGAAACCGAGACTCAGAGGGAACGTGACCAAGGTCACATGGGAAGGAAGCTGAGGAGCTGGGATTCAGCTCCGGTCCATCTGCGCCAAGGGTTCACTAACTCCCTGACAGCAGTCTGGTTTGATTTCAGGAGACTCCAGTCATGAAAACAGTGCCGCCGATGCCAGAGAAAACCAAGGGAGGTGGACAGGCACTGACCTCAGGAACCAGCTGCCCACGTGCCGGGGGCAGGGCTGGGCTCCGGCTTGTTACTGTTTCAACTGAAGACATTTGAGAGGCAGGAAAAGCTGCCCCGCTGCAGTCAGAGAGCCTGCCTCTCAATGCACTCTGTTTTTTAAGATCAAAATCCAGGTGTCCCTGACACCCGAAACCTCCAATTCCCAAGGGCCCAGCCGGTAGTAGCCAGAGAGACCCGGTCAGGGAGAGAAAACCCCAGGCCAGCTCCTGCTGCTTCCAGAGCAGCCCTGGAACACTCACGCGTCCTGACAGTCCCTCCACCTCGGGAATGGCTGCTACAAGAGCCTCTTTCCTTTCTGCCGGTGGACGCCGCTGAGAAGCATCCTTGCAGCTCCCTCTCCTGCCGTCGCCCTGTCTAAGTCAGAGCCTCCCAAAGAGCCGGAACAGCTACAGAAGCTCTTTATCGGAGGTCTGAGCTTTGAAGCAGCAGATGAGAGTCTGAGGAGCCATGCTGAGCTCACAGACTGTGTGGTGATGAGAGACCCAAACACCAAGCGCTCCAGAGGCTTTGGGTTTGTCACACGGGCCACTGTGCAGGAGGTGGACGCAGCCAGGAGTGCGAGGCCACACAAGGTGGACGGAAGGGTGTGGAGCCAAAGAGGGCTGCCTCAAGAGAAGATTCTCAAAGACCGGGTGCCCACTTAACTGTGAAAAAGATTTTTGTCAGCGGTATTAAAGAAGACACTGAAGGACATCACCTAAGAGATTATTTTGAACAGTATGGGGAAATTGAAGTGATTTAAGTCATGACTGATCGAGGCAGTGGCAAAAAGAGAGGCTTTGCTTTGGTAACCTTTGATGACCATGACTCTGGAGACAAAACTGTCATTCAGAAACACCACACTGTCAATGGCCACAGCTGTGAAGTAAGGAAAGCCCTGTCTAAGCAAGAGATGGCTGGCGCCTCATCCCGCCAAAGAGGTCGCAGTGGTTCTGGAAGCTTTGGAGGGGGTCGTGGAGGTGGTTTTGGCAGGAATGACAACTTTGGTTGTGGAGGAAACTTCAGTGGTCGAGGTGGCTTTGGTGGCAGCCGTGGTGGTGGTGGATATGGTGGCGGTGGGGATGGCTATAATGGATTTTGTGATGATGGAAGCATCTTTGGAGGTGGGGGAAGCTACAATGATTTTGGCAATTACAACAATCAATCTTCAAATTTTGGACCCATGAACGGAGGAAACGTTGTGGGCAGAAGCTCTGGCCCCTGTGGTGGTGGAGGCCAGGACTTCGCCAAACCACGAAACCAAGGTGGCTGTGGCGGCTCCGGCAGCAGCAGCGGCGGCAGCTATGGCAGTGGCAGAAGGTTTTCATTACTGCCAGGAAACAAAGCCTAGCGTGAGAGGAGAGCCAGAGAAGTGACGGGGAAGCTACAGGTTACAACAGATTTGTGACCTCAGCCAAGCACAGGGTGGCAGGGCCTGGCTGCCATGAAGAAGACACGTTTCAGACAACACTCATGGGAATGGGCAAAACAACTCGAGGACTGAGTTTGTGACTAATTGTATAACAGGTTATTTTAGTTTCTGTTCTGTGGAAAGTGTAAAGCATTCCAACAAAGGGTTTTTAATGTAGCTTTTTTTTTTCTTTTTGCACCCATGCTGTTGATTGCTAAATGTAATAGTCTGATCATGACACTGAATAGATGTGTCTTTAAAAAAAAAAAAAAAGAACCTCTTCCTACAGAAGTCCCGGCGGTGGGAGGAAGGGCAGACGTAGGCACACCAGTGCACTCACAAGGCCACTGTGGCCCTGTTCACACCAGGAAAATAAAAGGGGGAGACTGGAAACAAATGCCCAGCAACACACTGTGGCACTCCCTAGGAGCGACAGGTCTGCTCCATGGAGCAGTGGGGGAGGTAGCACCTCAAGGGTACACGTAACTAAATATAATTAAACTATCCCCCAACACAGCTGGTTTTATTATTCAAAAGTAAAAATTTTCAATTAAGGAAGAAAAACTAACATAGGCACAAAGCTCTAGATGTGAGGAGCTTATTAGAATCTCAAGAGTCTGCCGATGCCCCAAATGCCCAGGGACCAGTGGTGGCCCATGTGCTCCATGGACGTTACAGAGGCAGAAAAGATGAGGGTCACCAGGCTGCAGAGCAACCTGGACTGACGCTTACGACGCAATGTGCAAGGCCAAGGCCGACTGTAACACGTCCCTCACCAAACGCGCTCAGGGGAAAGGCAGCCACGGAAAAGCACCAGACCAATGCTAGCCCTAGCGCCAGCCAGATGCTCTGACGGGAGAACTCAGAACTTAGGAAGCTCTGGGTTTTAGAGTCTTCCAGCTGCAAGGCTGCTCGGCCCTCAACCAGTCCGGCCTCCGATGCAGAATCAGCAGTAAGGCAGCCTCTGCTGCTTGCCTACTGTCAACGACAAGGAGCTCACTGCCTTCCAAGGCAAGGACGACAGCTGTGGAGCCGCGCTTCGTTTGGCATGGTGGAAACAGGTGGTCACTGAGCCATTCGCACTCTCCTGGTTGTCACTGGAGCCAGGGACAAAGGTCCTTAGAACCATTTCCGGCGCACTGGGTGGGTGGGGTAGGCGGGCTGGGGCCACAGTGTAAAGCTGTTTTGTTTGAAACACATTGGCCCTCCATTCCTGGGTCACACTCAGAAGAACTGAAGGTGGGACTCGGACAGACATCTGTGCCCCCGTGTTTACAGCAGCACGAATCATGAAAACCAAAAGGAGGAAGCAGCCCAGATGTCTATCAAGCGTTGGATGTGGGAGACATACCATGGAGCATCATTCAGCCTTAAAAAGGAATAAAATTCTCACAACATGGACGAAGCTTGAGGACATTGTGCTAAGTCAAATAAGCCAATCACAAAAACATAAATACCATATGACTCCACTTACATGAGGTACCTAGAGCAGTCAGATTCACAGCGACAGAAAGAAGAGTGGCGGTCACCAGGGGAGGAAGGAGGAATTCTTATTTAATGCGCCAGGAGTCTCAGCACGGGGCAGGGGGAGAGGAGGAGGCTCCGTGACGGCCGCACAGCAGAGCGCCGTGCACTGAAGGCTCCCGAGCTGCACACTTACAATAGCTGACAACGCTGCAGTCCATGTCATGTGTGTTTTACTACAGCCAAAAAATAAAAGGAGGAGGCAGAGTTTTCAAGGAAGACTAGTAAGTGAGCTAAATGAGGAAGGGAAGGGTATTTCTACAAAGGGAATAATGCAAGCAAAGCTGAGAGGAACATTGTAATTTCAGGGTAGCTGGGCGATAAAAGAAGCTAGAACAGTGACAGAAGCGGGGGCCAAGGTCCCTGCAGGCCATGCCGGGGAGTCTGGATCTCATCCCGAAGGCGAGGGGAGCCTCTGCTAAAGAAGAGGTACAGCAGCAGATTTGCATTTTGGAAATATCACTGGGCCACAGGATGGAAGGCAGATCAAGGCAGTGGGGTGCAGTGTGTCTGGGAACCAGGGGAGAAAGCCAACTCATTTTCGGTAATCCAGAGAAGGGATACCAAGGAGAGGTCAGATTCCAGAATTCTCACGGTGTGCACTAGCCGGCAATGTTTACTCCTTCTGACAGTACCACTCATGGAGACTGCTATCATTAGGTTGGATTTTTGTTAGATATCTATTTTCATATATACCCTGTTCCTTAAAATTACAAGCTCCTTGAAGACTAAAAAAAAGTCAAAATAGTAAATTTTAGGTTATGTCTATTTTGCCATAACTAAACAAAAAACAGGTCCCAGCCAGGGTGGGGTGCCCTTTGGAGACTTTGGGCACAGCCCCATCACTGGCTGAGCCAGCCCAGGCCCAGACAAAACGCGGGGAGGAGCACTCAGCCCCAGCGGCTCCCGCACAGCTACTTCCCCACGCGTCGCTAAGAATGGAGGGCCTTCAGTCTTGGCTCTGCATGCCAGCTTCGTGCAAACGACGTTGGCATGTTCCTCTCAGTCCCGCTGGGTCCCCAGCAGGAGCGGAGAGGCAGGCACCATTGTTCTCTCCGTTTCACCAACGAGGAGAGCGGAAGTGCCCGCCCACGTCCCGCAGCTGAGGAGCGGCCAAGCCAGGACCTGAGTCCAACCAGCCTGACCCAGAGGTCTTTCACGCTCCCACGCACAGGGCGGGCCCTCTCTAAATACATATTTGCTCACCACCTGCTTTACCGTGTGCTGGCTTGCCTGGTGATTCCCACTCGCTGTGGGCTCATCCATCTTACCTCGTCCAGGCCAGGACTCACCTTCAGCTCAGCACAAATGCTGGTGCAAATGCCTCCTGCTGGAAGTGTACCAAAGTCGTCCCCGTCACCCGTGTTCCCCACTAAGGGTGTACTGGAGCTTCACTGCTGCGAGGCAAAGCTCCATCGAAACAGGCTGTGACGTGTCCAGTGTGTGGCAGAATAGACAGAACATAAAGTTTACTGTTTTAACTTTTTTTTCTTCAAGGAGCTTGTAATATAGTTTGAGAATCATGATAAATATTAAAATGGATGGCTAACAAACACAACCCGAAAGATATCAGTCTCAGTGAGTGGCACTGTCAGAGAGAATAAATGTCGGCTGACGCACACAATGAGAAGTCTAGAATCTGACTTTTCCTTGGTATCAGTTCTTTGGATCCAGCTTCCTCACCTGTGAAACGGGAATGGTATTAACTGCCTCACGGGGGTCCTCGGAAGGGCTAAGTGCAGGGATGTATATAAAGTGCTCGCTGCGGTGCTGGGTCTGTGCCACCACCAGACAGCTCTGGGCGGTGAGTGCGGGGCACAGAGAGGACGCCGTAAGCGGTGGCCTCTGTTGGCATCGCCATCTGTCGAATGGGATAGCTACCTCACAGGGATGAGGGGGACCGCATGCGTGAGGAGCTCAGCACAGCGCCTGGCGTGCGGGAGGTGCACAGTAAATGTCAGAGGTCAGAATCCCCGGGGGAGGCCACTGAAAGGAGATCCCTGGCAGATAGTAGACAGTCACTAAGTGAAACTCCATTCTACCCTGGGCCAGCCCTGTCTACCAGGCACCGGGATGGGGGAAGAAGCATGGGTTACAAATTGGATTTTAATCCTGACTGCAGTGCCCCATCCTTTCACTGTGTGCCCTTCAGCAAGTTGGCTGCCCTCTCTGTGCTGCAATTTCCTCCTCTGTGAACTGAGGGCTGCAACAGGCCTGTCAGGTGCCTTCTGGTCTCAGCATGGTGAGATTCGATGAGTCAGAAGCTCTTGGCTCCAGAGGAAATTCTCCACCCACGTTTCCAAGATGATAATAACCATAGCTCGCATTTAGAGAGCATGCCATTATTTGGGCGGGGCACTTTTTAATCTTCCCAACAGCATTGGGGGGGGGCAGGTGGGGAGACAGAGGCACAGGACATTGGCAGGTCTCCCCTCAACATGCCCTACCCCCAGGCCAGCCCAGCCAGATGGATATCTGGTCGACTCCAGGGCAACTCTCCCTCCCCAGCCAGGAAGCAAATTCTTCCTGGACAGAGACCCAGCCCAAACCTTTATTTCACTGGACAGGGAGGCATCTCAGCGACCAGCTCTTGATTTCTCCTACGCACACACTTCACAGATGGGGACACAGAGGCCCAGAGAGGACAAGAGATTGTCCAGAGACCCACTCTACAGCCTCTCTGTTCAGATATCATTCTCAAAAAATGGCTGTAAAGTAAATCTCTAGATCCCCCAGCTCCTGCCCCTACCCACCCCCAACCTAACACACACAAAGGAAAGCAAGTTCTGAGATTCAGCAGCCACCAGACCCCCCTCTTCCTCTCTGCTCCTCTTTGTGTGGGGCAGAGGGGGAGGGGCTGCCTGAATAAGCCTCGGATTTAATGAGGGGAAAAGGAAAAGAAGGGGCCTCTCATCTGGGGTCTAGCTGAAGCTCCGCCCCATGCTGGCTGTGGCCCCAAAACAGAGACTGACTGTCCACCGGGTCCCCGAGCCAGGCGACCAGGTACTCCCTCCCCCACACACCCTAACCTCCCTCAGCTCTTGGGTCTTCCAGCCTCGATTCGGGCCCAGGTGGCAGAGGCAACCCTAACGGAACTCACTTGAGGGCGTTTTAGAAAGGCGGACAGGGGCTTCCTCCCCACTCCCCACTGCGGCTTGGGGCCCAGAAGGGAAGGGTCTGGAGGAGTGCCCAGGGTTAGCCAATAGGATGAGGCAGAGACAAGGAGGCAAAGAGACCGATGGGACAGCCGGACAAATGGACAGACACCGAACTGTGGACAAGGACAGACGGAGAAGCTACCGAGGGACAAAGACAGTCGGACAAATGAACGGGCAGAGACAGATACCAAACAAATACAAACGGACAAACTGAGGCAGGTGGGCTGGGGCAGGCAGACTGACGGAGAGATTGCGGGAGAGAGGGACAGAGAAGGACCCACGACAGAGACGCACAGGGGCAGGCCACACAAAGAGAGCGTCTAGGAGAGAGACCAGAGAAAGGCGCACGCACTGCCAGGACGTCTCCAAGTGGAGCGCGGTGGGGCCACAACGCCCACCCCCACCCCGGGCTACGGGCCTCAGTCTCCCCGATTCCTGGGAGGAGCGCCCGCAGAGGGCACGTCCCTCCCCCGCCCCCGCGTGCCCCAAACCCTCCCCACGGTAACCCGAGCCTGGGACAGCAGCTGTCCCCGGCGCCTGCGGGCAAGGGCTGGGCTGGGGGTGGGAGTGGGGGGTCGAGGGGCGAGGAGGTAGGGCGCGGGTCCAGAAAGACTAGTTTGGAGGAAGGAAAAGGAAGAAACTGGAGGAAGAAGACAGGACAAAAGTGAGCGGGCGGAGCGCGGCGGGGGCCGGTGGGGACTCACGCAGCTGAGCAGGGAGCAGGCGCCCAGGCAGGCCCCCATGACGGCGGCGGCGGCGCGGGCGCGGGGCGCGGCAGAGGGGCGCCGGGCGCGGCAGAGGGGTGCGGGCCGCGGGATCCGGTCGGGCTTCGGGAGCCCCGGCCTGGCCCCGCCCCCGGCCCGTGGCCCCGCCCCGGCCCCGCCCCACCTGCCAAGCCGCTCGCCGTTTTCCGGCGGCGCTTGGGGCCTCCGGAGACTCACCTAGGGCAGGTGCACTGGGCGGAACCTGTGGGGAAAGCCGGTGGAGCGGTGACGCCCGCGGCTGCGCGAGCCGCACGACCGGGCCAGATTCTGGCGGGGGCTCGAGTCCCGGTCCCAAGTGAGGGTTCGAGCCCCACGAGGCCGCAGTGTGAACTCACAACACTGTGCCCCTGCAGGGGTCAGAAGCCGAGAGGCGGTCACCCCGACTCCTCCGCGCTCCGCGCAGAGCCTCTGCCCAATGCATCGGCGTTGAAGGATGAATGACTGGATAAAGAAACCAAGTCACTTCACCCCTCTAAGCCCGCTTCACCCTCTGGAAAGTCAGGAGACCCTGGCCTTGCGCACTTCCAGCGCCCTTCCCTCCACCCACTTGTCCCACAAGCTCTACCGATTCCCTGAAGCCGCGAGCGGCGCGTGCTCCCCACAGCCACCCCGTTCAGTGGCTTGTCCTCCGCAGGACGCCCAAACCCTGGCCCCCAGCTAAGAAGGTCAGAAAGGGCGGTGGGTCCCATTCCTGGCAGACCGTCCAGTCCCGAAGGGACAGGTGGCAGAAACCCAGAAACGCGAGCTGTGATTACTCGAGGCTCCCCCTCCAACCCCCTCCTCTTTCAACTCCACACAGGATAATGTTAGGAAAGGAAATCTGGACTCTGCGCAGAGGGCCCGGGGACTAAAGACCTGGGGACGCCAGGCTTAGCCATTAACTACGCCAGGACCCTCCCGCAGATACTCCTCCCCACGCCTTTCCTCCCCCAGCGCGGGCCCACGTGACGCCCTTCTCTGTGAAAGTGCTTTTCCTCCTTGTCCCCGTGTCTGCCCTTGGAAGCTTTGCTCGCATACCCCATATCTTCCCCCTGCAGAGAACCACCACCTCCACCACCTCCAAACTCTATCCGGCCCTATGACATCCCTCCCACTTCCCCGTGTTTCTGCACCGTGAGCCCCCGAGACGGCCTCACAGGCAACGCAAGGTACCACAGTCGCACCACGCACCGACCTCTTTCACCTCCACAGCCCCACTCCAGCCCCACCACAGCCCAGAAAGTAGGTTTGTTGCCCATCTAACTCCAGTCTGCAGGTGAGGAAATGGGGGCTCCAAGAAGTAAAGCGGCCTGCCTGTGTGCCAGCTGCGCTGGGTGAAGTCTGCCTGTGATGTCGTTCTTGGTGCTCAAGACCACACAACTCTGACTCCAGAGCTAGGAGACCACCCAACCCTGCTTGATCTCACCCCCAAGGCCTGTCCCCGGCATCTCGCTGCCTGGCTGGGAAAGCGCGGGTGACGTAGCCAGTCCACCTCTTTTTCCGTCCAACGACCCGTGCGGCCCTTCCCTGGCCAAGGCCCTTAGGAGACTCTGAGCCGCCCAGGGTCGGTCAGATTCACCTCTGACACTAAGGCAGTAGATGCTTACTGAATAAATGAATGCCTAAACTTTTACCTCAAGCCCAGTTTCCTCATCCCGCTGGGACTGATGGACCCAAAAACAGCCCAGACAAGGTCCCCTCCCACCTAGCAGTCTTCTGTGCCTGGAATGCCACCAAGCAGGCTTCTCACAGCCTCGCCCCAGAGTCAACTCCTTTTGACACTTCTGTCCTAAGGGCCGAATTTTCCATCCCTCAACCCCTCCCTTTCCCATGAGCTGGTCAAGCAGAAAGCACCCGAGACCAAGCAGGGTAACACCAGAGACTGCTGTTCTGTCACAGCCTCTCACACCCTCTGGTGTCCCGGGGGCCACTTCACCTCCTTGTACCTGCCCCCTCCCCTGGCTTGGGGCAGCTATCTTGCTCACCCTCACCAAGCAGCTGTGAGCGCGGAGAAAGCGTCCTAAGAAATAGGCAGTTGTCTGAAACGAGTGAGGGACCGACTGCAAGGGTAGAGAAGACAGCTCTCTCTGGTTTTAGATAGAAACGTTCCAGTGCAGGGAGACGGACCGCCATTGTCCTGGCCTCACCCTGCCCAAGACCAAGGTGATGGAGACTCCCACGTCCCCCGCCTTGTGTCACCTCCCCCTGCAGGGGCCAGCTGCTCTGCGGATACTCACTGTGCGGCCTTGTCCCGGCGACTCGCCCTCTGTCAGCCTCATGCTCCTCATCTGTAAAATGGAGATAATCATTTTTGCTCTGGGTATGTCAGGGGACTTTTGAGGAGATGAAATGAGGTGCTAGGTAAAGAAGCTTCATTTCTCTGTGTCCTGACCAGCCTTTCTCCTGGACTTGAACCTCCTGCCTGGGGCTGCAATCACTGCCTCTTGCACCTCCAAAGGTAAGGTCACTGTCAGTAACTGTGTGCTCTTAGAAAGTCACCCAGCCTCTCTGAGCCACACTGAGGCTTGAGAGTCAGGACCACTGCAGCTATTCCAACCCTGCATTGCCTTGCAAACTATGTCCATCGAGAGCAACATGAAGGGGTCCCTTGGTCCATCCCCCGGTGCCTGTTGCCCAGCCCAGATGCTCAGCTCTCCAGGACCCAAAGGAAGCAGGCTCTAGTTTCTTGGACCAGTCACTCCAAGGGTTCTTTATTTAACCTGCTCTCACTGGGCCTCAGTTTTCAAATCTGTAACATGGGAACAATCCCCCGCTCTAGCCCCCAGTGACCCTCAATAGTTCCAACCCATTCTTGCCCATTCCTTCTCACCATCCTCCCATCCATGAGCACTCAGATGGACTCTGGTTTTGAGGCTCCCGTCCCCTGGGCTCCGCTCTGCACTGACCTCCACTTCCCGCTTCTGATGCATTTACAGAGCAGGGCTGAAATTATCCCTTATGAATATGCATGTGGGATAATGAGGGCTTGGGACTGGGGGAGGATCTAGGAGAGGCAGTCACAGAAGCACCATCCACCCCCACCCACTCTCTCCATACACGGCCCCCCACAAGGCTGCCCTCCCTCCAAAAGGGTGCATGGGAGTTTGGGGCAAAGACAGAAAGAATATCCACAGCAACCATTTTTAAGTGCTTACAACAAGCCAAGCACAGCTAAGAGCACCTCCTGAAAGGTGCTTTAAAGGTGGAAACTGTTTCCCCATCTAACAGATGAGAAAACTGATGCTCCAGGAAGTGAACTAGCTCACATGTAAATCACACGTGGAATGTGCACAGCGGTGACATGCAAAGCAAGGACGGACCGAGGTGTTGTTGGACTCCAAAGCTGGCACTCTGAACCCCCGCTGCCCAGCGCACAGGGCCTAGCTGGGGACCCCGAGCACGTGGTCACAGGCCGCACTTGAACCTCACACTCCAGCAGGTGAGCTCACTGTGGTCTTAGGTGACCAAGGCTTTGGGGAAGGACCGGGGTCCTGGAATTGACTTCATCTAGAGAGTAGGGAGAGAGGCAGACAGGTGTGCGCACAGAGTGCGTGTGCACACCTGTGGGCGCACAACTGATGCGTGTGTGAGCACAGATGCACACGCAGTGTGCATGGACGCAAGCGTGTGTGATGAGGGCGTCCCTGAGGCTGCCCGGTGTTTGCACCATGGTGCTGCTTTTGTTCCTTTCACAACCGACACAGAGAGGCCCACCGTGTGCCAGATGCTGGTGTGAGCAGGGCCGACACAGGCCCTGCCCGCCTGGCGCGACAGTCTGGTGGGCTTTGTGCCCACATGCGGTACCACTCTAGAAGGAACCCTTGTGGGAGGTTTTCTCGGTAGGATGTGCTAGGAGGTGAGGAGACTATGCTGGAAAGGAAAACAGTGGGACAAGCAGGGTGAGGAGCTGCAGGGGAGCCCTCGACATCTGGCCAGGAGTGCAGTGTGCAGAGTCAGGCAGGACCTGGCACGGGTTCCCTGGGAGGGACAGGTCTGAGGCTTCTGAAAGGACTCTGGATGCTTCCCTCACAGACATCAAGGGTCTGCCATGGATGCACAGGTGGGCACCGTGTGCGTGTAACCGTGCGTGTGTGTGAGTGAATATGTGTGGTGTTTGCATATGGCTGTGTGGGTGGAGTGGACGTGTGTGAATTGGGGACATTGGGTGAGTTGTATGTGGTGTGTGTGTACCCCTGGGGGTTTGGCGTGTAGTTATGTGTGTGAGTGTGTGCAGCGGGGTTTGTTACCGCAGGGGAGAAGGTGTGTAGGTATGTGTGTGAGTGTGTGCAGCGGGGTTTGTTACCGCAGGGGAGAAGGCATGTAGGTATGTGTGTGAGCGTGTGCAGCGGGGTTTGTTACCGCAGGGGAGAAGGCGTGTAGGTATGTGTGTGAGTGTGTGCAGCGGGGTTTGTTACCGCAGGGGAGAAGGCATGTAGGTATGTGTGTGAGCATGTGCAGCGGGGTTTGTTACCGCAGGGGAGAAGGCTGAGGGAAGCGACTGTCATACAGCCTGGACCTCACATTCGTAAGCCTCAGAAATGCATCAAAAATGAGATGGCTGGATGGAGAGGCAGATGCATCGGGTGATGGCTTTGGAGGGACCGATGGATGGAGGGAACGAAGGGTGGGCATAGGGATGGCTAGGCGATAACACAGACACTGTCCTGCAAGGCGTTCATTGCAGGTACCAGGGGGAGGTATGGGTGTTCACTGGGCAAGTCTTTCAACCTTTCTGGGTGCATGAAATTCCCCACAGTACAATCTTACCAAACAATGTAAACTCAGGGGAGGCTAGGTGTCTAGGCCCAAAACTCACGTACCCGGCGGGAAGAACAGAAAGGTCTTCACACAATTTTAAACTTCTACCCCATCGCCGACCACACAGCACTATGAATTCATGTTTTTTATCATTCCTGAAATTATCCTCTGAAGCCCTGAATTGCATTGCTTTTGTTTGTGAGTATGTGTGTTAAAAGACGTTCATTTTTAAATAAAAACATGTAATACCACAATTGTGACATTTCTTCATTTTTAACTACTGGGAGCTTCAAAAACCAGAACTGGTTGTGCCTCTCTCCGCAGAGGTGTGCGCGTGGGTGGCAGTATCCACGTGGGTGGGCCCCCCCCAGGGGCTCTGCCTCTTCCAGGCGCCCAGTGGCCAGCACCGTTGCTGGGATGAGAGGATGTCTCAGGGCTGAGGAAGAGCGGCCACCAGCCCCAGGGCAGCCTTGGGGACCGAGAACTCTGTTATCTGAGGCGTGGACACGCTCACTCAGCCAAGCAGCGTCCCCGCGTCCCTGGGCCGGCAGCGGGGGTGTGGGCGGCTGAGACCGAGGTGTTTCCTGGAGGAAGGTGAGGCACAGGCAGGATGTCCAGAGCCCTCCTGTGCCCAGCGGCTCCTCCCTTCCCTCCCACACATGCATTACCACCGCCTGGCCATCCCTCCTCCCCTGCCCCATGCCTTTAAGCCCAACCCGTCAGTACCCCCTCATTGTACAGATGGGGAAACCGAAGGTCTAGAGAGAATGCAGCTGCCCAAGCCACACAGCAAGTCAGCAGCAAAGTCACCACTGAGACCCGGCCCAGGCTCTATTCTCTGTCCCCACTGCCTGCCACGTCTGCACCTCCCCCCTTCAGTCACTGCTGGGGGGTCCATGCCCAGCAGGCCTGAAGGTGAGGCCCTGGGCTGCTCTCCTGCCCATGAGGGTTACACAGAGGACCCCGGGGGCCATGTGGGCACCAGAAACAGCACATGGCTCGGGGCAGCACCCGGCTTCTACTCCTGGCTCTGCCCTGGATCCCATCCGAGAGACCCTGGACAGCTCCATGCCCCGCTCAGGGCCTCAGTTTCTCCATCTGTAAAACATATGAGGCTTTCACATATTTTGAGGCAGAACCCCCAGGCAACTACAAGAGTTGCCACCCTGGTTAATGTAGGAGAGGCAGGTAATCTCTGCCCCCCGCCCCCCTCATCTGCCCTCCACCAAGAAGCTCCCCAAAGAGACTCACACCCAACTGCAGAGCTGTGGATAAGTACCAGGCTTCAGCATAGAACCAGGGCCCGTGTCTGGCTGCATGGTCCCAGGCAAGGCTCTCCAAGCCTCACTTTACTCCCCTGTAAAGTGGGGGTAATACTGCCAACCTCACAGGGCGGTGAGAGGTTAAATGAGAGAGTTCATGTCCAATGCTCAGCATGTGATGAGTATATTAAAACTTCAAGGAACAGTGGCTCTTATAACCCCAGAGAAGACCCACCAACGAGCCCGCTGGCCTCACCCCGACTCACATCTGTCATTTCAGACCCCAAAGCGTGTTGGCAGCTGCTACCCCAGGTTCCTCAGTCTGTCTCAGCAGGGGCTCTAGAACAGCTGGGTGTGCGGAGGCTGCTTCTAGGCCTGTTCGGGCAAGGCAAGGCCAGGCAGGGCTCCCTGTAATCAAAGCAGGCCTCTCGAAGGCCCTCATTAGCTCCCCACACCTGCCCTGCCCCAGGCCCTGGCCTGGTTGCCGAAGCCCCAGAGAGAAGGCGGCAGGTATTTAGCCAAAGCCTTTCATTTCCGGGGCTGCTGGCTTTGGGGCAACGCGAGAGGAGGGAAAGTCCGCCAGCAGCCAGGGCCCCACCCAGGCAGGCAGCAGTCAGCCCCCCAGAGGACAGAGACGTGGGCTTTAGAACCCCACAATGTTGGGGCTGAAGGCAGCTCAAAAACACCTAACATACATCCATATGGTGGAATATTATTCAGTCTTTAAAAGGAAAACGACTTTGACAGCTGCTACAACATGAATGAATCTCGAAGACAGTGTGTGCAGTGAAATTAGCCAGACACAAAAGGACAAATACTGTGTGAATCACTTAGATGAGGTCCCAGAGCAGTCAAATTCACAGGGACAGAATGGGAGTTTCAGGGCCTGGGGTGAATGGGATGGGGGAAGTTATTAAAAACCAACAAAAAAATCCCTACAACTAGTGTGTCCTCTGGTTTAACAGATGGGGAAACTGAGGCCGAGACAGGGAAAGGACTGGCCCCAGCTCACACAATCGGTACTGAGAGGTGTCCCCTGGCTTTCTGCTCCCTCCCGAGCAAGCCCCCCCACCACAGCCACGGGTCGCCCGGTGGCTGCAGCAGCCTCCTAACGGGGCTGAGGCTTCCTGCCTGTTTTTTTTTTGGCACATCTACTAAAACAATTTTATTCATCTTTTGAAAAAATAACTTTACTCTGGATTTCATTTCTCCCAATTATTATATCTGTCCCATGAGTTGGTCCAGCACAGGATCCATCTCCCAGATTTGTAGGTGGTCGGGTGTCACACAGGTGAAATCCATGAATTTTAGGAAATTGGGAAAATATAGGAATGCTTAAAAAAAGTAAAAAGAAATCACCGATGGATTCCGTTCCTCAGCACGCTGTGATATATCTTATTCTAATCTATTTTAACAGTTACATATTTTCCAGAAAACAATCTAGACACACACTAAATTGCTAGTTCTGTGTCCCTGTCCTTTTTTGGGGGGTGAGGGGCGAGGAAGGGAGAGAGAGAGAAACATCGATCCGTTGCCTCCCGCATGGGGCCCAACCAGGAGTCAAACTCGCAACCCAGGTGTGTGTCCTGACTGAAGAATCAAAATGCCAGCCTCCTGGTGCACGGGAGGCGCTCCAGCCAACTGAGCCTCCGGCCAGGGCTCTGTCCTATCTTTTTCATGTAACATCCCACCGTGAGCATTTTTCGTGCCATTAAAATGTTTTCTTAACTCTGTTAGTGGACATCCTCCATTCAGAAGTCAACTTCTGTCCTGGCTGGTGTGGCTCAGTGGAATGAGTGCCGGCCTGCGAAGCAAAGAGTCGCTGGTTCGATTCCCGGTCAGGCACAGGCCTGGGCTGCAGGCCAGGTCCCCAGTAGGCGGTGCATGAGGGGCAGCCACACATGGATGTTTCTCTCCCTCCCTTTCTCTAAAAGTAAGTAAATAATACCTTAAAAAGAAGTCAACTTCTTACTAAGGCTCCTGGGACCACTGAGGCTAAATTAGCACACATCCCCCTTCGCTTCATTTTCTTTTTTTTTTTTTAAGATTTTATTTATTTATTTATTTTCAGAGAGAGGAGAAGGGAGAGAGAAAGAGAAATGTATGGTTGCCTCTCACATGGCCCTCATTGGGGACCTGGCCCGCAACCCAAGCATGTGCCCCGACTGGGAATCGAACCGGGACCCTCTGGTTCCCAGCCCATGCTCAATCCACTGAGCTACACCAGCCGGGCTTGCTTCATTTTCTTCATGACATTTATCACCATCTGAAAGTGTCTCACTCCTTTATCCTTTTGCTAATGCGTTGTCTGCCTGCTTGTTAAACTGCCCATGAGGTCGTCTGGGCGCTGGCACCGCAGCACCCACGCAGGGCTCCCTGGCCCCTAGCACACGCCTCCCCCGACCAGAAGCGTGTGTGCACAGGGTGCCAGGTGGGGTCCTCAGCGCTGAGGGGGCAGCAGGGAGCACAGCAGACAGAGCCCTGGCCCTGCCTGACGGGCACGCCCTGGCGCTTCTCCCTCACGCTGTTTCTCTCCCTCTCCCTCTCCCGCCCTCCCCTCTCTGAAAATAAATAAATAAAATCTTAAACAACAACAACAAAAACCTTGGCCCTTACAGAGCTTATGTTCTAATGGAGAATAAATGAATGAATGAACTTACCTCCGGTTGTTGGAATTTAGGTTAATGCTCCTTAAACTTTCGCCGCCCCTGGCACCTCGAATGGGCTGTAGGCAGAAAATCCTTTTAAATTCTCATATTTTATCATTAAAATGAAGGTAAAGTTTGCGCTCTCTGCAAGGCGACCAGTTCATCCTGTTTCGCCTGGTGCTTTTCCAGTTTTAGCGTGAATGTCTCCTGTCCCCAGAAAACCTCCAGTCTCTGGCAAGCTGTTTTAAAAAAAAACAGCTTTATTGAAATACATTTCACATACCATAAAAACCACCTATTTTATTTTTTAAAAAATTCTATTTATTTACTTTTAGAGAGAGGGGAAGAGAAGGAGAAAGAGAGGGAGAGAAACAGTAATTGCTTGCCTCTTGCACACCCCCAACGGGGGACCTGGCCCACAACCCAGGCATGTGCCCTGACCAGGAATCGAACTGGCAACCCTTTGGTTCACAGCCCGCACTCAATAGACTGAGCCACACCAGCCAGGGCAAACCCACCAATTTTAAAGTGTACAATCTGGTGGTTTTTAGTACACTCAGAGGGTTGGGCAATCACCACCACTAATTCCAGGTCATTTTCAGAACCCCCAAAAGAAACCTGGGACCCGTTAAGGAATCACTCCTCATTCCTCTCCCTTCACAACCTGGCAACCACCAATCTACTTTCTGTCTCTATGAATTAGCCTGTTCTGCACATTTCATGTAATGTAATCATACAGTGTGACATTTTGTGTCATCTTTCACTTAACATGTTTTTTTTGTTTTGTTTTTTGTTTTGTTTTGTTTTAATTATTTTATTGTTGTTCAATTACAGTTGTCCGCATTTACCCTCCCCCCACCCCACCCCAGGCAAACCCACCTCCCTCCCTTGCTTCCCCCCTCCCCCTTGGTTTTGTCCATGTGTCCTTCATTGCAGTTCCTGAATACCCTTGTCCCCCTTCTCCCCTTCCCCTCTGGTTACTGCCAGAATGTTCTAAACTTCAATG
>PVJI01025950.1:0-19686 GCA_004026765.1 Micronycteris hirsuta
GGGGGGGGGGGGGGTGCCTTGGCAGAGTTAACTCCTTCAGTGCTGGCAGGAACCCGGATAATGGGAAAGGAGATGGAAGCAGAAGCAGAAAGGCCCTGAAGCAAACATGGGAACCTGGCCAGCTACCAGAGATGACAGCAGACATGATGAGGATGAATTTCATTTCTTAGAGGAGAAAGCACCATAGTTGGGCTGGGATCACCCAAGGTTGTTTAAATACTGGAGAGAGGCCATGGCAGGGGGTAGGAGAGAGGGAGGGCTGGCAGGAGGGAATACCAGGGGCCTAGCTCTCCCTCCAAATTCACAAGAGGAAGCCTGAAAAATAACTATATCCTAAACTCTTTAGTGCCTGAAATTGGGGCAGGCAAAGAAAAAGGGGAAGCAAGAGGGAGAAGGGGCTTAAGGACAGGAGAGTCTATTCTCTGGGCCCCTGACTCAGGATTTTGTCTCCAGGGCCCTCGAGTCTCAGTTCAATATCAGAAGCACTTTGCTCAACCCTCCAGCCCTGCTCTCTCCCACAGGAAGTTAGGCCCCCATTCTTGCCCCCTTACCTGACTTTCTGAGATGGAAGCCTCATAATAGTCCAGGATGTCTGTCACAGGAACAGCAGGGAGTTACCCTCCCCCACCTCCTGCCTCCCTGACCACCCCAGCCATCACCTTGCCTCCTGCTGTCTGGTAAGGGAGGAGCTCCTCCAGCCAAAACTGGTGGACACTGAGGAGGGACACTGTGGGGATGACCCCTACCTGAGGCTCCTCTTGGACCAAATGATCGCCAGGCTCCCAACCAGCCCCCAGTTTCAGTAATTGTGCTCACAGGCACAGGCCAGCCTTTTGCACCACCATTCCATGGAAAATTGGGACTACTCACCCAGCAAGGCCTGGAAAAGGTCACTGTGCAGCACTGTGAGGAAAGAGGGTGCCCATCGCAACAGTGGGGGGGCCAGGAGCCAGAGGGCTGACCTGGGAGCTGGTGAAATGCAAGTGAGGGTGGATTGGGGACAAGACAGAGACAGTCCAACACATGCACTCACCTCGTCTTCCCAGCCTTTGCCCTTTCACCCCAGACTCTATAGAAAGATTCAGGGAGAAGGATGCCGGAATTTTAGCCCCTACTCCACCCCCAGGCCTCTCCTCCACAAGGACTCCTGTTTTTCACCTCTAGGTCTTTCGGACATCTCTCTTTTCTCTTACTCTAATCTCCCTAATCCTCCAGGATTAGAGTTGAGCTGTCTTCTCTCCACCCAGTTCCAGCTGTGAGGTAAAGCAGGCACTCTCCAAACCACCCGGATGTCCCATCCTTCTCCAGGTCCCCAGGCACCACCACCATTACCTTGCTCCACGCACCCTGGCCCCTTCCCAAAGCCAGGAACAATTTAGCTACACCTTCCTAAGTGACTGAGGAAGAGGGTTACCCCCTAGGAGGCTCCAAGAGCTCAAAAATAAAAGAAGCTGAGTCCAGTTCTCTCTCTCTTCCTGGGCCTGTCCCCCATAGGAATGGTGGAAAGAGGGACATAAATGGCCTGGGACTTCTTGACCTAAGGCTAGAGAAATGTAGGAGAGGGAAGAGACATGAAAATTCCTACAGTTCCTCTCAGGCCTGGGAAAACTCCACCTGCACAGAGGTCTAGCCTGAGCACAGTCTCAGGAAGAAACAGAAGGCAGGCAGAGTGAGGTAGATGTTCAAGAAGGTCTGAGAGGCCTAAAGGGGAGGCAGTGAACCCCAGGAGAGAAGAGAAGGTCCTCCTAGGTCTGAGGAGAATGTCTGGGACACTCACACACCAGTTTGAGTTCCCCACCCCACCATTTCCCTCCCTCTTGTAGATTTCAGAAGCAATACCAAAGAGTCTTCTTCCCATGCCTCTGCCCCTGGCATCTATCCTATACTTTTCTCTTCCCACCTCTCCTTTCTAACTCCACCTGGGAAGTTTTCCTTTCAATCTATCCTCCATCCCTCTGGCTGCAGTTACCTAGCCTCCTCCCTCTTCAGTCCTGGCCTATCCCATAACCCTTTTTGAGGACTACATTCTAGTTGGGACAGGCGGAATGAAAGAGTTGGGGGGAGACAAGGGACGTTTGGAGATCACCCTAGGTCAACCAGAATGCTGGGCTGGGGGCGGGGCGGGGTGCTCCTAAACTACAGTTCCCAGCATGCACCGGCGGCCGGAAGCTCCGCCTACTTCCCGGTGCATTGTGGAGGATGAGTCAGGGGTTGGGGGCACCCAGACTTTGGCAGACCAGACCTGAGCGATAGGTCAACACTCTGGGAAGCGGCGAGTGGCGGCCGAAGTGGTTCAGACATGCAGGCGGCGAGGATGGCCCCGAGCATGGGGCGACAGTTGCTGAGGTTGGGGGACGGAAAGTGTGTGTGTATGCTAGCAGTGATGGGGGCAGCGGGCCTGGGTACCGGGCCAGGACTGAACCCCAACTCCCCACAGCTCGCGGTCCTGTGCTCTCTTGGGACAGCCCCAGCCCTACCCAGTCCGACGACCCTATGCCAGTGGGGCTGCTCAGGTAAGTGACGACGACCTTGGGAGTGGGGAGCTCGGTCGGGATGGGTTCCCGCCTGGGCTCCCGCGTCCTTGCCGCAGCCGACAGGGGTCTCCCTCTTAGTCCCTGTCACCTGCCGACCAGGCTGGCACCAAAAGTAGGGGAAAGGTCAGGCCAGGGTGTCCGAGGAATGAAACGGGGCCAAAGTCACCAGACCTGCCCTTCCCAGCACCTAGCTCTTCTCTTATGCTCTTCTTGGCATTTCCCCAGCCGCGATAAATATCCCTTCCCCCAGGCGGTTCTGGACAAGTCAGATGCGGTCTCCTCTGAGGTTTCGACCCGAGAAAAAACCACCAAGGCGGTATGTGGTCCCCGAAGCTGGGCGGAGCTAAGTCAGGAGCGGACCCACCCCAGCCAGCTCCCTGAAACCCCCTTCTCCTGTTGCAGGAATCTAAGTCCTTTGCTGTCGGAATGTTCAAGGGCCAGCTCACCACAGATCAGGTGTTCCCGTACCCCTCAGGTAAGGCACGGGGTAGTCACAGCGGGGCGGGGGCGGGGCAGGGCAGGTTCTCCTGACCATCTGGCCTAACCTGCCCGTCTCTGCTCCCCCGCAGTGCTCAACGAGGAGCAGACACAGTTTCTCAAAGAGCTGGTAGGGCCTGTGTCCCGTTTCTTCGAGGTAAGGAATGACTGAGCCTGGGGAATGGACAGCTTGGTCCTTAATGGGGTGGTTGAGATGGTAAGGACATTTAAAGGAGCCTGGATGTGGGATCCTGTGCCTTCCCCAGGAAGTGAATGATCCTGCCAAGAATGACTCGCTGGAGCACGTTGAGGAGACCACTATGCAGGGCCTCAAGGAGCTGGGGGCCTTTGGTCTGCAAGTGCCCAACGAACTGGGAGGTGTGGGCCTCTGCAACACTCAGGTGAGGGAGCGCTGCAGTCACTTCCCAGCATCCCAGTCTGTAGTCTGCTCAGCTGGCAGGTTCAGCTTCTTCCTCACAGTTGGGACTAGGTGTCTGCCAAACACCTGCCCTGCGGGTCTGTGGGATGTTGACTCCCCCCAAAGTACACATCCCTTCAACACACCACCGAACTACATACAGTCCCTTAGGACCAGGGACCTCACCCAGGTTCCCAAATCCTAATGACTATCTAAGGTGGGAACTACCTGACAGGGTAGGAAGCCACTAAGACCTGGGATGGACACCAGCCAGCCAGTGTCCTTCTCTGCTGTGGTCCCACTTCCTCTCCCCGGGAACACCCAGGGCAGGTCTGCACTGCCAGTTACAGCAGATGCCTGCTTCCCCTCCAGTACGCCCGCTTGGTGGAGATCGTGGGCATGCATGACCTGGGTGTGGGCATCGTCCTGGGGGCCCATCAGAGCATCGGTTTCAAAGGCATCCTGCTCTTTGGCACGAAGGCCCAGAAAGAAAAATATCTCCCCAAATTGGCATCAGGTAAGGCAGGCCAATAGTCCCAGGGATTAGTGGTGTCCTGGGCGTGGTTGGGCTCATGCTGCTTAGACCACCACATAGTTGGGCATGTCGGTTGAGGGAGATTCTGGGAAGGCATGACAGGGTGCTGGTAGGGAATCAGGAAGAAACTGAATATTGCCCGAGGTATTAAGGGGTAACTTGGCGGGGGGTTGGCGCTGAGGGCCCTTCAATGCTCATGAAGATCCAGTGATGGACCCAGTGTAAAGGAGCTCTTGTCCAACAGGGGAAACTATAGCAGCTTTCTGCCTAACTGAGCCCTCGAGTGGGTCAGATGCAGCCTCCATCCGAAGCTCAGCTGTGCCCAGCCCCTGTGGAAAATACTACACCCTCAATGGAAGCAAGATTTGGATCAGGCAATCTTCCTCCCATTTCTCCCTCCTCTTCACCTCTGCCCAATTCCAGGCCTCACTGCTCTGTCCTCCACGCCCTGACTGCCCTCGTTTTTCCACAGTAATGGGGGCCTGGCAGATATCTTCACAGTCTTTGCCAAAACACCAGTTACAGATCCAGCCACAGGGGTCGTGAAGGAGAAGATCACAGCGTTTGTGGTGGAGAGGAGCTTCGGAGGTGTCACCCAGTGAGTGGGTTTGGGGAGGAAAAAAGGTTAAGCCAGGAAGGAGGGGAGTATTGAGCGCTAGGGCCGATGGCTGTTAGCAGGGCACTCTGGGGCTGTGTGTTCCTGCTGGGACTAAGACCTATGGAACAGATCTCAAGCTTTGGCTCCAGCCACCAATGAGCCCAGCACATGGCAGCTGGAGTGAGCTGGGCCGCCTCCGTGCTCTGAGCAGGCAGGGAACTGCTGCCTACAGGCTGGGAGTAGTTCCCGGTTTGAAAGGAGTGAAGGGGCAGTTTTCCCTGCAACTTGTTGAACACACCTCTGCTTCTCTGCCCCACCCTGCCACAGTGGGGCCCCTGAGAAGAAAATGGGCATCAAGGCCTCGAACACAGCAGAGGTGTACTTTGATGGAGTACGGGTGCCATCAGAGAACGTGCTGGGTGAGGTGGGGGGCGGCTTCAAGGTCGCCATGCACATTCTCAACAACGGAAGGTTTGGCATGGCTGCAGCTCTTGCAGGTACCATGAAAGGCATCATTGCTAAGGCGGTGAGTACCCCACTTAAGTCCCTAGTTAAAAGTCTAAGTCACATTGAGTCCCTACCCCACGTGTCCCTGTTCCCCTGCAGACACTCCCTCCACCAGGGACCCCTCCCCCACCAGCAGCTCTACACCTGCTAACTTAGGTCCCCCATCTAGCCTAGGCTGAGCTCTTCTTGGCTGTGGCCGAAGCCCAGCCCAGCCCCTCTCCTGGGACAGGAAGAGAACCACAGTGAGACACAGGTGCCCTTTTCCAGGTGGATCATGCTGCTAATCGTACCCAGTTTGGGGAGAAAATTCACAACTTTGGGCTGATCCAGGAGAAGCTGGCCCGAATGGCTATGCTGCAGTATGTGACAGAGGTGAGAATCCTCCCAGGTTTCTCCTATGGCCTTCTTCCCAGTTGGGTCAGACTACAACCCCCAGCAGCACCTGGGGCAGTGGGTCTCCAGCTTTACACCAATGCCCTAGGGGATGCGGGGAGGCATAGTCAGCTCTGCTGCTGCAGAAGAGGGAGAGCCATGCTGTTCTGCTGATGTCCTTTCCAGAGCTACCTGAAGTTTACTCTACGCCCATACCCACGCTTACTTCACCCCTTTCAAGAGGTCAAATGTCTAGAAGCCCCTGACTCAGGGGATCAAGTATTTCAGTGTCCCTGACGTGGAGTTAGAAGGTGAAGGCAAGGGCCACAGGGAGCTGGAGCAGATCTGGTCTTAGCGACTTGAGTGATTGGGTCAAATCTGATGCAGCCCTTTTTGTTCCCATGTCCCAACCACACAACCTCAGTCCATGGCTTATATGGTGAGTGCCAACATGGACCAGGGATCCACGGATTTCCAGATAGAAGCCGCTATCAGCAAAATCTTTGGCTCGGTGAGGTTCCAGGCCTACAGGGAGGGAGAGTCCAGTGTGGGAGCCGGCCTTCGAAACCAATCTTACATGGTTCTTTGTTCCCAGGAGGCAGCCTGGAAGGTTACAGACGAGTGCATCCAAATTATGGGGGGCATGGGCTTCATGAAGGTATAGGACGGTTTTCTGCCCTTGGTAGCAACAGTTGGGCTGGGAGGAGTAGGCAGACACATCTTGCTCAACAGGGATGTGTGACTTGCTTTTCCCTCTGCTAGGAGCCTGGGGTAGAGCGCGTGCTCCGAGACCTTCGCATCTTTCGGATCTTTGAGGGAACAAATGACATTCTCCGGCTGTTTGTGGCTCTGCAGGGCTGTATGGTGAGGAGGAGGAGAACTGAGGGGAGGAGGGAAGGAGGACAGGGAATCCTGACTGTTAGACTTCCTCCCCACAGGACAAAGGAAAGGAACTCTCTGGGCTTGGCAAAGCTCTAAAGAATCCATTTGGGAATGCTGGCCTCCTGCTAGGAGAGGCAGGCAAACAGCTGAGACGGTAAGTTTAGGGGCTGTGGCAGGGCGGGGCAATGTATGGCAGTTAACCACTCACTTTTTCCTTTCCTCTAAGGCGGGCAGGGCTGGGCAGTGGCCTGAGTCTCAGTGGCATCATCCATCCAGAGTTGAGTCGGAGTGGTGAGCTGGTAAGTACTCAAGACTTGGAGGGGTGGGGGACAGCCTGCATTGGAGCTAATGGGGCTATGCCCCTCTCTGAGCCCTGAGCGCCTTCCTCAATCTCTTCAGGCAGTGCAGGCTCTGGAGCAGTTTGCCACTGTGGTGGAGGCCAAGCTGATAAAACACAAGAAGGAGATTGTCAGTGAGTGAGCCCTACCGCATTCCCACCACCCTTCTTTTCCTCTCCCTCCAACTAACACCCCTCCCCCCATCCCATCTACCTGACAGATGAACAGTTTGTGCTGCAGCGTCTGGCAGACAGTGCCATTGATCTCTATGCCATGGTGGTGGTTCTTTCCAGGTGAGAGGCAGTGTGGGAGGCCTGAGCTGCAGGGGGTCCTGGGACAGGGTCACAGCCCTGATTTATTGTCTCTTCCTGCTTCCCACCAGAGCCTCAAGATCCCTGAGTGAGGGCCACCCCACAGCCCAGCATGAGAAAATGCTCTGTGACAGCTGGTGTATTGAGGTGAGATTCGGGATTGCCAAGAGCAGATGGGGGGTTCAAGGCACAGTCCTGAACCCTTCCTTCCCTCTTCCCAGGCTGCAGCCCGGATCCGGGAAAATACATCTGCTCTGCAGTCTGACCCCCAGCAGCAGGAGCTCTTCCGGAACTTCAAAGGCATCTCCAAGGCCTTAGTAGAACGGGGTGGTGTGGTCACCGGCAACCCCCTTGGCTTCTGAATATTCCAAGCCAGGGCCTGGCCAGGAATGTGCCTTCTCTCAAGCCAAAGCCCAGACCCCTTTCCTGCGGGCTCTGGCTCTGCCGTGAAGGGGCCTCGCCTCAGGACTGTGCCTGCTCTCAGAGGGAGCACTCATGCCTTACAAATAAAGTCTTTAGCAAGTCATGCTTTGCTACTGTGTCTGAGTCCTTTCCCTCGCTGCCTGCCTCCCTCCCAAAGAAAGGAGCCAAAGGCGTAGGGAATTTACCCCTATTGCTTTATTTAGTGTTTTATACAGTAACTAAAATAAATAGAGTAACAGAAGCAGCTACATGGCCCCAATACCAAATACCCCAGCTTCCTCTGACTGTTGTCAAGGGTGACCAACCCCCTCCTCCTCCCAGGGGAGCAGGACAGAGCTAACTGGGTGAATGGAGTAGAAGGTCACATTTTGGGGTTAAAAGAAGGGGCCCAGGAGACAGGAATTCTTCATATAAAAGAGGAAATGCCTACTACAAAATAGCCTAAAAGTGTAGAAAAGTCTATTTTAACCTTCAAAAAGGCTTACAAAATAATAAAGCTAAAAATAACCAAAGGTCCCCTGAACACCCCTGAGGGAAGGGGCAGGAGCCAGGCACTGCTGGTTAAGAGTCACAGTGGTAACCTCCTAGCAGGCAGCGGGCAGCCCACAGGCTGAGCCCAGGCACCATGGGAGGAGTAATGAGCACATGATTGACAAGACATCCAATCAAAGGACAGGAGCACCAGGCACTGACAGGACAGGCCAAGGGTAGAGATCCAAGATGGCCCACTGTTGGCTCTACATGACATCCACAAAGAACTCACTGGGGTTGCCCATGGCCATGTGGAAGCTCTGGCGGCTGGCTGTCAGCTCTGGGGGAACTGAGCCTAGGTCTCTGACTGGAGGGGCGCCTGGGGGCTGCACTGCTGGAGGGACAGGAGGGGGAGGTGGGGGCATCATGACCACCATCATGGGGTTATAGGGGAGGGCCATACCAGGGGGTGGTCCATAGGGATGGAGCCCTGGATGGGCTCGGAGATTAGGAGCACCCCCTGATGAGCTCCTGGAAGGGAGAGGGCCCCCATCACTAGTCCCACCAGGTTCCCCACCCCTCCGAAGGCTGCCCCCGCGGCTGGAGGGCTCAGACTCACTGCCGCTGCCAGACTTGGACTCGGGGGCCCGCTCCTCGGGCCTCCCTGTGCGCCCAGCCCCCCCATCGCTTCGTGTGGACCCACTGCTCCGGCTCCCTGTTGGGGGAGAGGGAAGGGGGGCAACTGAGCCCTAGCCCAGGGTCCTTCAGCCTCCCTAGCCCCTGCTCCTGCCTCTCCACCCTGGTATCCCCTTGCCCCCTCCCCCCTGCACAACCATAGCGATAGCTGGCAGTTACTTACCTTCACTGTGCTGGCTGCTGGCACTGCCTCCACCGTAGGTGTAGGATGAGAGCTCATGGTAGGGTGGGGGCTGGGGGCTGTATGGGTGTGGGGCTGGATACTGGTAGGGAAAGGTGGGCAGTAGGGGCCAAGGGGTGGCCCCAGGCAGAGGAGCCAAGGTGTCCTGGTCCGAAGCACCACTGGAGCCGTCATTATCATTCAGAGACAGGTTGACTAGGTCTGGAAAGGAGGTGAAGAGACTAAGAGTCATTGCTTCAAGGGGCCAGGACCCCAAGGCATTGAATGTAGAGGAACTGAGAACCTTTTCCCCAGGACCATCCATGATGGGGATTAAAACAAAGGCCTTAAAATTCCCTACCTGCACCTGCCACTGCTATTGGGGCAGGAAATCAGCCAGGGCCACCACAGTCCCATATGCTTTCCTGAGACTCAGAAAAAGGCACTCCTGCCCCCAGCAGACACAGCTCCGCGCCTGGCACACAATTTGTTCAGCGCAGCGCTGGGGGACGCTACCCCCGGCTTGTGTCATCGGGCCAGTGCAGGGCACACACTGCTCGGCGCTCCGGCTGCTTTCCGGGCAAGGCCTAGGGTTACGTAGGGGCACTCACAACTCTCACAGCCGCCACTGAGGTCTCCAAAGACGTAATAGCACTGCTCGGAGAAGGTGATCTTGTTTACGGTGTGCCGGATAAGGCCGGCCTTGAGCAGTCCGCTGGCATACTTTCGGGCCTCGCGTCGCTCAGGAAAGCCCTCCACGTGATGATACAGCCAGTCAACCACATCGGAACCTGGGATCACCCAGGGCAGAAAAAGGCCTCAGGTTCTCCTCCGCTACTTCCGTTTCACCCCTGGCCTGGGCCATTCCCACCTCTGGCTTCCTCCTTGTCCTGCTCCCCCTTCCCATGCCACCTGCCCAGGGATCAGCCATACCCAGAAAGGCATTAGGGATAGTGATCTTGAGCCACATGCGGTCCCGAACTTCTAGTCCAGACTCTGGAGAGGCCATGGCCTTGGTCACAGAGGCCATGTCTGTGTGGATGGAAAGACCTCGGCCCTCACAGCCTGACAGAGGAGAAGGAGGGAATCAGAGGCAGAGCCCACTCCCAAGGAGCGACGGGGTCACGACATTGTTGAGCGGCCTTCTGGGAGGAGGGGACGAGGCGGGCCGAAGGGCTCACCATCAGGCAAAGAGGACCCGGATGTAATGGTGCTCATGGACGAGGAGCCTGGATAGGCTGGGAAGGTGCCGGTCAGAGCAGCTGAGTGTGAGACCCAGGCAGCGGGGTCAATTGGCTGTATAGGCTCATCTGGAATAGAGAAAGCCACCAAGATGATCGCTTCCTAGCCCCAGAGAACCATCCCTGTCTCTGCCTGACTCAGATTTGACCTTCCTTCACCCACTCCCCTTAGCTTTGGGACCTGGCCCCAGCCCTCCCGTCCTCTCGGCTGCAGGCCCTTCTGAGCGTCACTCACTTCGGGGGAGAGTGAAATAGGCCTGGGGAGAGGGGTCCCAGCACTTGGCCACAGTCAGCACGATGGGGCTGCGGGGAAGAGAAGGCCAGTCAAGCAGGATGTGGGGAGAGGCCTCAGGAGGTGGGGGCCTAGAATGAGAACGGGTTGAGGGACAGAAAGAGGGAGAAGAAAAAGAGCACAGACATGGCTGGGCCCAAGAAGGTGAGGGTGGAAGGCTCCATCCACAATGCGCATGACTCACCAACACGCATAACTGTTAAAAACATACTGAGTCAGACAAGAGAGTACACAATGTACAATTCCATTCAGAGAGAGCCCCAAAACAGGTAAAACTAAACCACGTTGTTCAAGGATACAGGCATGAGTGGTAAAACTACCAAGTGAAGCGAAGATTTTGTCACAGTGACGAGCAAAAACTCAGGAGCGTGATTACCCCTGGGGCAGTGAGGGTGGGAGCCAGAAGGGACACTGAGGGCAACTTCTAGGGTGTCGGCAATCTTCTATTTCATGATCTGGGCAACGGTGACAGGCGTACTCATTCACTCTAGAATTACTCATTACATTATACATTTTTTGTTTCATATACTTTTTAAATGAGTGTTTTTGCACTACTTTTTAAAACTGTAAGACAAAAAGGTGAAAAGGCAAAGCCAAGAGGATTGAGGCCCTGAGACCAGCTCAGAGGCTCACCCCGGCTTGTGCACAATGTCTCTCAGCACCCGCACCGCATCGTCGTTGCTCATGTTCTCGAAGTTCATGTCATTAACCTGGAAGTGAGGGAAGGTGGGTCAGAGGCAGGGCCGGAGAGGCTGAGAGCCCCTACCCAAGTGCCCTGCCCCAGCACACCTGCAAAAGCATGTCCCCCGGCTCGATGCGCCCGTCAGCTGCCACGGCCCCACCCTTCATAATGGAGCCGATGTAGATGCCCCCGTCTCCCCGCTCATTGCTTTGGCCCACAATGGAGATGCCCAGGAAGTTGTACTTCTCTGTGGAAGAAGTCCAGGTGATGAGGGGAAGCCCAAGTCACATGACCCCAAGCCCTGGAGACTAGGTCCCCTAAACCCCCGTCCCCAGCTCCCTCCATACCCATGTTGAGTGTGACCGTGATGATGTTGAGGGACATGGTGGAGTCCGTGACGCTGCTGAAGGATGAGGTCTGTGGTGGGAAAAGGGGAAGGAGCTAGACTGCCTTCAACAACCCAGCGCCAAGTCTGGGATTGTCTGTGCCCTTGTACCCACTGAACCAAGACAGGCCCCCAACATCCCCAAGATCCAGTTGTCGCATGAGACCCTCTCACCCTCTCCAGGCGAGGTGGCCGCTGTTTCCTTCGCCTCCGGTGGCGCTTGAGGAGGCGAGAGGCGCTGCTTTGTTCTGTGGAGCTGCTGAACCTGTCAGGAGGTTGGGAAGGGAGCACTTGTAGGTGGAGGCTGTCACAGGCCAAGGGAAAATGAGAGGATTGGCTGAAGGAGGCCAGAGAAGGGGCTGATGCCCTGGGGAGAGATCCGTGGAGCCATACCTGCTCATGGTATCATCCTCATCAGAGTCCCCCAGGCTGGTGCTCTCGAGTTCACTGGTCATGAGGGTTGAGGAACTCTCGTACCCAGCCAGGTGGCGCTCCAGCCTCGAGGGGCCACTGGGCCTGTGGCCGCCAGCTGAGTATGAATGGCAATTTCAGGAACCAGGCCTTACACTCCTCACCCTCATCAAGTCTTGGGTCTGATCCAACCCCTTCCCGGTTCCAGTCTACCCAGCCTCAGGGACCAACCCCCCTCACCGCCATGCTCACTGCTGTCTCTCCTGCGAGGCCGCTCCCGCCTCAGAGACACGACTGACTCTGTTTCAGTCTCAGGCTCCAGATTCTCCCGGCTGCTGGACAGGTTAGGGCTAGGTGGGCAGAGATGGTGCCAACCCGTCAGTGGGACAGAGCTCCAAATCCTTGGCTTCCCCTCCCAAGAAGCTTGGGTCCCCTCCTCACCTCCCACCCTGGAGTCAAGAATCCCAAGGACTCACTGAAAGGATGGAGGCCTGGAGTCCCCAATGCCACTGGTCCTCTCCGGTGGCAAAGGGGGTAACGGTGGAGTTGGAGGTGCCAATTCTGTCCGAGGCTCCTGGGCTGGGGGAGCTATCTCGGGCTGAGGGTTATCTGACGACACAAGCTGGAAGGGTGCAAGTGATTAAAAAAAAAAATCTACCAGGAAGTGAGGCATATGACCAGGGAGAAAAGGAAAGGACTAGAAAAGGAGGAGACAGGATTTGAGAGCCTGAAGAAAAGCACAAAAAAAGCAGCAGCAAGCATTAGAGGCTCCAGGAGAAGGCTGAGGGGCTCCAACTGGCTCTCCAAACACATAGGGAAGCAAAGAGCCAGGACCTCCAACAATTAATCAGGGACTGGGTTACAAGGCCAGACTAAGGCCTGGAGGAGCTTGGGAATACAGGAGGGACTGGACCCTCACAGCAGACCCCTTACCCAGGAGACTACCCTTCCATTGAAACAGGGGAGGCGGGCGTTGTCATCTGAAATTTCTTCTTTCACCACGCTGCAGAAAGGCAGGATGAAAGTCAGTGAGACTGGACTAGCTCCCCCAACTCCTATCCCCAAGGTTTCTCCCAATCTTCCTTTTTTTCTTTTCTTCCTTTTTTTTTAAACCACGAATAGGATTTCAATTTGCCACCATTAAAAGTCTGAATTTTTTTTTTATTTAAGATTTTATTTTTTAATTTATTTTTAGAGAGAGGGGAAGGGAGGGAGAGAGGGAGAGAAACAGCAATGTATGGTTGCCTCTCACATGGCCCTCATGGGGACCTGGCCCGCAACCCAGCCATGTGCCCTGACTGGGAATCGAACCAGGACTCTCTGGTTCCCAGCCCACGCTCAATCCACTGAGCTACACCAGCCAGGGCTAAAAGTCTAAATTTTAAACAGATTCTTGGACTAGGGGCTCCTACCCATCAGCTCACTCGACTCTAGCACCTGTGTCATCCCCAATAGCTCTTCCAGAGCTGCTACGTTCACCATGAAGTTTTCCTAAATCAAACTTGGACTCCTTCAGCATTTTGACTTTTCTAACACAGATATCACGGAGCAGATAAATAGATTGGCAAGGCTTTTCTGTGCCTTCCCAGTGCTATCTGGGATCAATTTATTGACCACTTCTTTCAAGTCATTTGTCTGTACCTCTTGAGTCACGATTTCCATCATCTCCTTCCAGATCTGGCAGACCTGTGGATGGCTGTAAATTTTTTTAGTAAAACCAACCCAGATCAGACGAAGCAAATACCCATCGGTAGTCTTGACATCAACATGAGCTTCAACTGTGGTCTTCCACTTTTTGACCAGGAAGCACATTTTACCACAGGTAAGATCCATGCCACAGAAATCAGTCGGGCAGGTTTTAACCTTGAATGTCCTCGGTAATTAGCTCGAATCTTCATCATTCTGCGGATCATCTAGGCTCACTTCAAAAACGCAACCCTTGAGACCATTACATGCGATCTTGGTTCCTAGAGTTCTCTTAACTAGACTTTTTCCAGTATTTCTTATATGGAACACAACCAGAGCTTTCATCTCATAGCAATCTTTTTTTGGAAAATGGATCAATCACATTTCTTTTTGGCTTCCTTTGTGCCACCTTTCATAAGGTGCTTGACCTTGCTGACCACCCACGGTGCTGTTCAGAGAGCCAAAGGGCTCTCCCAGTCTTCATCCAGCTCGCTGATGTTGGCTTTCTCCCACCCTGTCCAAGTCCTCTTTCCTCACATTCAAACACTTCACTCTTACACCAAAGATATCTCCAAACTCAATTCCCGTTCCTTATTCCTCCTCCTCTCGATGCTGCTCTAAAGATCTCCTCAAGGCTGACTCAAACCTCTTGGCAAAATTTCAAAGGCCATTCCCTGAGGTTATCCCAGTTGCCCCAAGTATGTATTCAACCTCAGGAGCCTTGCTGGCAGCCTCCCCCGACCTGAACACCTTCCCAGAAAATGTCTTTGGTCCTCATCTAAGACTAACTACTCTCATGCTTTCCTTAGTTTCCTCTTACTTCCAGAGAGCTACCCAAATGTACTGCCTTTGCCTAAGTAAAAATACCCATGAGACCAATGAGCGGGACTTCTTCACTAGGCTGAGAGCTCCCGAGGACAGATGAGGCTTGGCTTCCCGTTCTTCTTTGCCTCACCTGGGCAATCTGCTCCGCCTGACAGACTCCAATGCCCAGCACTGGGGGTTACCTCTCCCACGGGTTCCTTGCGATGGACTGGACTCACCCCTTCTTCTCGACCACCATATGAAATCATTAATATTCAACACCATCATGTCCTGGCCACACAACAAAGGACCTGACACTTTGTAAACATCAACAAATACTTGTTGACTAAAGGAATACACATGAACCATGAGGCTCCCTGCCCTGAACAGAATCAATCTCTCCCTCCCTCCCTCTCCTCCCACTCTTTCCTTCTCCCTCTCTCTCTCTCTCTCTCTCTCTCACACACACACACCCTCACCCTCAAATTAGGACATCCTGTCTGATTATCACTGTAGCCTAATATGGTTCTAGAAGCCTGGATATATGCCAACTTAATCCCGTTTACTTTGAATGTCACAAACACAGCCCAGTTACTACCAATCTATCTGTGTAATGCAGTATTCTTTACAACATAATACCAATCCGTCTCAGCATAGCCTAGCCTGCCAAATTATTCCAGTCTGTATTACCATAGCCTAGTTCATGGACTAGTCAGACTCAATGTTGCATTTACCACCCAACAAGACTTTACCGTTTGCCATGAACTATACCTATACTAAGCATTTCACTCTATTTCTATTTCACAGATTAGATCAAGGCAAAAAAGTTTTAAAGGATGCCCAATTACACTGCTGACAAATAGGAGAACCTTGATTTAAATCCAAGGTAACTCCCAAAACAGCACCACTTTCCCAATGGCCATCTTTGTAGATAGAGCCCAGTCAATTTGGCTCTCCTAGAACCCAGCTATCCCAGCCTAATTCAGCCTGCCTTCAAGAGCGAAGATTGAGGACCCAGAGGGTTCAGTACCAAAAACTGTCAACACAAAAGGGCTTACTCTGCATTATTTAAAGCCCCAGTTTAGCCCAAATTACCCCAGGATGGCCCAATCTATTCTAGTATAGCCTAGAATGTCCACACATGCACCTGTCTGCACCAATATAGATTAGAATATCCTCATACAGCTGTCTGTATTAGCATAGACACTTAAAAGCCCTGTCTGCCTAGCACTGAGTGTTCCAATAAAAACTAGGCCTCAATACAAACTAAGATCAACCAATTCAACCCAGTAGAGACCAGAATGGCCCAAGTTTCTCCAGACTAGCCCAATTTCCCTACCACAGCCTAGAACACCCCAATACAGCACTCTCTGCATTAGTACAGATCACAATATCCCAAAATAATTCTGGCTGCCCTAGTATGGGACAGAATGTCTCAAGTTGCCCCAGTATAGCCCAATCTACATCAGGGGATTCCAGAGTATTACACAATAACCCTATGTGCTACAGGGCTGCTCAGAATTAACTAAACTAGTAGAGGATAGCTCGATCTACCTCGGCACAAGCCAGAATATCCCAAAATAAGCCAGTGTGCTCCACTCTATTCTCGTACAGCTTGATCTCTAATCTGGTTTATGGTTTGGTATAGCCCAGTCTTCCTCCTACAGTTTCCTGCACCTCAATCTGTCCAAGCATAACCTTGTCCGCCCTGGGATATCCAATCTACCTCAACATAGTACAATTTGCTATAAACAAAAAGAGCCCACAATCTGCTCCAGACAGCTCAGAAAAACCCCAGTATGGCCTAGACTAAACCTGTGCCTCTCAATATTGCCCAACCAGTTCTAGCACAGCCCCCATCTGTCCTACTCTAGGCCTCGCGCTCACCCGAAATCCTGATCCATAGACTTGAAAAAGTACTTAGCACCCGCGGGCCGCTGCAGGACGCTCTTGAAATCGCCGAGAGTGATGCGCTCGGCGGGCACAGGGATCTTCACCAAGTAGGGAGTCTCTTCTTCATCCAGGTGGTAAATCACCTTCGTCTCCCCGACGCTGCCGCCCCCCGTGCTGCCGCCCGCCATGGTCTCGCCCGCGCGCTCTCCGGCTCCACCGCCCACCCAACTGGGCTAACCGCCCCTACCGCGCCTGCGCACACCCGCAAACCGACGTGCGAGCGCAGACTGGACTGCCCCAGTATGAGAGAAATGTAAAAGGAGGCAGGCGGGGAGCCCACAGGGTGAGGGGCTGTGGGGCGCAACCCACAGCCGCAGACTGAGCCGCCGCCACCAAGAACACCCTTCAGGGCCCCGCCCACCTCTTCATGTCACGTGACCCGGCCCGTGTCCCGCCCACATCACGTGACTCCGCTCCCCGTATCCCGGTCACGTGATTATTTTCCAGCAACGGTTTCCCAACCCTGAGAGCCCCGCCCCCAAAATGTGTCCCCCACACCCCAAGCTTCATCCTCCGAATATCTTATCCAACTTGGCTTCTGCCCTCAGAAGGAAGGCAACCGGTACCCCCTCCCTTAAGCCTTCAAGCGGGAAGCTCCAAGCAACTCTGAACTGCTGGAGCAGGAAAGCGTGTAGGGAGGGTTGAGTTGTGGGGTCCTAAACTGGGGTTTAAATGGTGCAAAGCCAGTGAGGGCCACAGAATTGCTGGGCAAGACGTGGAGCCCGGTCATTTTCAGCTTGAACTTTAAACAGGTGGGTTTCAGGACCACCTCCAGCCATCTTCTGCAGCTTTTCCAAAGCCTCCCTCCCAAGCAGCAGTCAGTGAGGGCTATTAACACAAAGGAGCCCACTCTGCTTTATTTACAACACGCAGGCTGTAAGCACAAACAGCTGGCCAGTATCATTAAAAACGACAGGTGAGAATGGTCACCTGCTTTCCTTCTTCCCTCTGCCAGCCTCTCTGGTTGGTACTCCACCTCCAAGCGGCCATGCCCAGAAGGGGAAGTCCAAAATTAAAAATAAAACCAGTGTAGAATAAATGGGGAGCGAGAAAAGATGAGGGAGGGAAGTGCTATATTTACACTAGCGTTTTATAGACAACTGTCCCATTCCATCCCAATTCCAACCCTGGCCCAGAAAATGAGAAGTGGCAGGTCCAAGGGACAGAGATTAAGTCTAGGGACCCAGACAGCCTCCCACCCCCAACTGTAATGGGTCCCAGTTCAAATCCACAAGGTGGAAAGAGTAGAGTAGGAACTCATTTCCAAACCAGTCTCCCTTGGGAATTCCTGCCTTGAAGTGGGACAATATCCAAGCTTCAGGGGATAGGCTGAGGACCCTGAGGCTCAGTTCCCAAGTCATGTTGTCATTTGGAAGTTCCAGCTGAGAGACAGTGATGTCAGGGCTCTCCAGATTTGGGAGGCCCCCCTAACCGCCGGGCCTCTGGCCGCAGTTCCTTGCATTTCTGGCAGTAAAAGAAATCAGGGACATTCGTCTTCTTAATCTTAGCACAGGAGAGGTGGATCCATGTTCCACAGAGGCTACACTCAATCATGGGCCTCCCAGCAAAGGGCTTTCGGCAGTAACACGTGATCAGGTCCCATGAGTCATCACCTGGGGAAAAAAATTGGTTTAGCGTTGTGTCTGAGCTGTTGCATCCACAACAGCTCCACACCCATCATCCCAGTTGTCCCTGGGCAGCCCCAAACTTCTCACCTGATTCTACCATGATGTCCTCATCCATGACCCGCATCTCGCCTTCACTGGAGCTGGCATCTCCATCTTGGCTTGTTTCAGTGCTTCCCACCTCCTTGCTTTCACTGTCAGTGGGAGGGGCTCCTTCAGGGTGTACTGTGGCAGGGGGCCTAGGAGCCTCAGAGGGTGTTGACAGCACTGGGGCTGAGGCATCACCCCCTACCACTGATACCATCTCTTCCTCTTCCTCATCCTCCTCCTCTTCCTCCTCCTCTTCAGAGTCTGTATCACTGGGAGGTGCCCGGGGAGGCCCAGGAGGTGGGAGTCTATCCCCCCTCTCTGCCTTTTTCAACTTCCGCTTTTTACTCTTCTTGATTCGAGACCTCTTTTCCCCATCCCCAGGGGTTGGACGAGGCCTCCGAAGCACCCCAAAGCCAGCCCCTGCTCCTGGCCCCAACTTTCGGTTCTTTCGGTCCTTCTTTCGAGGAGGCTGGGAAAGATCCCCCTGGGAAAGGGGCATTGGGGTAAGAGCAGCTGGGGGCCGGGAGGCATGTGTGAGGGATGAGGGGGACAGTGGAGATGCCATTTTGGGCCCATCTAGATCAAAGAGAGAGTCCTTGAGCTTCATCTTCTCAAGCAAGGTGGCACTGTCAGGGGCCTGCAGCCGAGAGAAAGTGGACCTTGGGGGTCCTGCCTGGGTGGGACCTGCTTGAGCGGCCCGTCTCTTAGATGACTTTGCTTTCTTAACAAAGGTCTGGATAGTTCGGAGATCTGAGGGGGCAGAGTCCCAGCCATCACTGTCTGCCGCACTCTCACCTCGTAATGGAGAGCTGGAGCCAGAGGCTGGCCAGTCACTTTCCTTAAAAGGGAAACAAGACCAGGGTCAAAAGGCGGCCTAGTGTCATTTCACTCAGTTCCTCTACACTCCCAGCTTAAAAACTAGAGACTCCCTGGTCGGCGTGTGAACCAAAGGGTCTCTGGTTCAATTCTCAGTCAGGGCACAAGCCTGGGTTGCTGGCCAGGTCCCCAATAGGGGGCGTGTGAGAAGCAACCACACATTGATGTTTCTCTCTTTCTCCCTCCCTTCCCCTCTCTCTAAAAATGAATAAAAATATGCCTTGGCTGGTGTAGCTCAGTAGATTGAGCGTAGGCTGGGAACCAAAGGGTCACAGTTCGATTCCCAGTCAGGGCATACGCCTGGGTTGCAGGCCAGGTCCCCAATGAGGGCCATGTGAGGAGCAGCCATACATTGCTGTTTCTCTTCCTGTCTCCCTCCCTTCCCCTCTCTCTAAAAATAAATAAATAAAATCTTTTAAAAATAAAAATCTTAAAAAAAAGAAACTAGAGACTGATCTATCCCAAAATACCCTGCCAAAACCACCAAATCTCACTGAACTAAAAAATTTATCCCACCCACAACTCCTACTATCATCTCCTCTTAAGCACCTCCCATGTTATGTTGCCCTTAAATTCTAGCCATCTCCCCAATTCCCACTGCCTTTGCAACACTGTATCTCCCTAACAAAAGCTGTTTCTCTACAGCACAGGTGGCAAACACAAGGCCTGTGGGGCTGAATCCAGCCCTCCACCTTGTTTTATCCAGCCCAGCACCTTGTTTCTACCAGGCAGCAGCTTAACTGTTAAGGAGTAGTTACACTTATAGTCTTAAAATTACATTCAGCCCTTTGAAGGCAACCATGAGGCTGATGTGCGCCACCCCCCCCCCCCGAAAATGAGTTTGACGCCCCTGCTCTACAGCCTCATTGGTTATCTCTTTCAGCTTCCTATAATTT
This sequence comes from Micronycteris hirsuta, assembly GCA_004026765.1. NCBI lineage: Eukaryota > Metazoa > Chordata > Mammalia > Chiroptera > Phyllostomidae > Micronycteris > Micronycteris hirsuta. Next base: position 19,664 of record PVJI01025950.1, read on the forward strand.
ATCCAAAGCATTTTCCATTAACA
>PVJI01025951.1:0-19653 GCA_004026765.1 Micronycteris hirsuta
TAGAAAGGCAAGGCAAGCCAGAGTAGAGAAAGATATAGGAGATACATATCTTGACAAAACTCTTGACTCCATTATGCATAATGGAGCCCTGTAGATCAATAAGAAAAACCATTAAGAAAAACCCAAATATAATACAAACATAAGAATGGAACAGACATGTCACAAAATGATGTACACAAATAGCCAATAAACATATTAAAATGTGAGCAACCTCCTTGATCATCAGGACATACAAATAACATTCACAATAAAATACTATCATACAATCATCCAAACGGTAAAGTGACGAAAGGCAGGTAAGTACTGGTAAGAATATGAAGCAACAACAGCCCTTATAACTTTGCTGGCTGAAGTAATATTAATGTAACTACCTTGGAAAGCTGTTGGAAGAACCTATTGAAGTGGGACATATACGTAATGTGTAACTCAATGCTTCCATTCCCAAGGATGTACCCACTAGAAATGTGCACCTATATGTACCAAAGGCTGTATGATGGTATGTTTACAGTAACACTGTTTTTAATAGCCCCACATTGCTAACAACTTCATTATTCCACACAATTAGAATGGGTATAAAACAGAGTTATACTCATGCACTGGAATATTATACAGCAATGGGAATGGACTACTACTGCTACTAAGAAAAACATGGATAAATAGCAAAACCACAATATTGAATGAAGGAAGTCAGATCTAAAAAAAAATACATACAGGAAAAATGTATTTGTGGAAATGGAGGTCAGAAAAGTTTGTGTCTCTGGGGCGAAGTAGTGACTGGAAAGAGCCAGGGGGCAGATTTCAGGCGTGTTGGTAATACTCTCCTCACGGCTCTTGGTGGCCCTGTGTACCTGCGTGCCCTTTGTGAGAACCCACCCGCTGTTCACCGTGATTAGTGCTCATGTCCCTCACCAGCTGTGCTCGGCTGCCACTAGCTTTGGTATCCTCTTCACACAGAACCAAGGCAGAAGGAAATCCCCTTCCTTGGCTAGGCCAGTCTCGTAGTAGAAGAAAGAGCAAGCAAGACTCAATCACATTATGTGTCCTGACACTGCTGCTCGGGGGCTGGATGGGCCCCTCCCCTCACTCCCATGTCATCACCAAGGCAAGTCACAGAGCAACTCTGATGTCGATGGGGAAGCAAGTGCAGTTGTTTCCCTGGGCTAGGGGTCAAATATTTTGAAAAATAGTATAATTTTTCCCCAGTGACTTTCTTTTTGGTAAAGTAATTTCACACAGTTAAACTGAAAACTGCGGCTTCTTCATAAATTTAAAACACTCAATTGAAACAAGTTTAAAAAACTAATGTTTAAGAATTTCCTAAAATTCTCAAAGAAGTTACATGCAATTGATTGTAATTAAAACTGCTCGTAAATCTGCCCAGTAAGATTTCCCCTGTAGCAAGGTTTACAAATGCCCAGACCATAAATGTGTCTCGTCTAGCTGCCAAAGCTGAGTGATTAGTCATACTAAATTGCAACCGTGGAGCTATTTTTGGAAAAAAAATTTATTCTGCTCCTAGAGGTGTTATTTGTAACACTACTGTAGAACATTTTAATTGGGTAAATAGACTACTTCCCCATCTCCCACCCACTAAACTTATCAGAAAACATATGCACACATGTATTCATTTTAAATGCAAATGATTCAGGTTAGCTTGTTTACAATTGATCACTTTTAAATCATGTGTAATTAAAAAAAAACAAGTTTCATATTTCTCATAAGTGAATAAGATTAACCTTTCTGTCCATTCAACATAACTAAGGTGACTTTGCACTGTCTGTCGGAAAGACAGGTCTTTGAAACTGTGTGTGAGAGGATATTTGTCAGTGTGGGACTGGATAGTGCTAACGTTCATGGAAGACCTACTGTGTATCAGGCAGCCTGTTAAGCTATTTTTGCACCATATCTCATGTTTCTCACAATTAGTGGAGCTACAGCTTCCTTTTACATAAAGAACACTGTTGGTGTATCACCTATAATGCCCCCAACCATCCTGCAAACTGTAGGCACCCCCACCTTATCTGAAGGGTATATGTGCCAAGACCCCCAGTGGATGTCAGGCCTGCAAATACTACTGAACCCTATATATACTATATTTTTCCTCCTATACATGCATACCTATGATAAAGTTTAGTTTATAAATTAGGCACCATAAATTAAGTTATTAATAACATTAACTATTAATCAAATAGAACAATTATGGCAATATACTGCAATAAGTTATGTGAATATAGTCTCCCTCTTCTCTCTCGAAATACCTTACTGAACTGCACTCACACTTTGCGTGATGATGTGAGATGACGCAATGCATACGTGGTAAGATTCGCTGAGGTGAATGACATGGGCTTGTCATGCAATATTATCGACCTTCTGATGATATGTCAAAAAGAGGGTCAAAACTAGCGCACATTTCTTTTACTTTCTCTACAATTTCATGCATAGAAGATTTGTTCTTACCATAGATCTTCGCAATCTCAGCATACCACATTGTTTCTTTCCTTAGTAAGTCAAGAACTTTCACCTTTTTACTTAAAGGAAGCATTTTCTGGCTTCTCTTTGGCATATCTGAATTGCCAGCACCATCACCCTTGAGCTTTGGGATCATTATTAAGTAGAATAAAGGCGATTTGAATGTCATGACTCTGATACCGCAAGTGTTGATTAATGTCCAAGACAACTAGTGAGTGACAAATGGGGGGTCCCGTACAGTGTGGGTGTGCTGGGGAAAGGGGTGGTCCCTGTCCTGGGCAGAACACAGCGGGACTGTGTGAGATGTCATCACACTGCTCAGAACAGCAAGCAATTTAAAACTTATTCATTGTTTATTTCTGGAATGTTTCATTTAATATTTTTAGACCATGGTAAACACCCAGTAACTGAACCTACACTAAGCAAAATCGTGAATGAGGGGGGACTACTGTAGTTACCTAAATAAATCACCCAAGTCCATACAGCTATTAACCCAAAGTTCATGCATTCTGACAAGTCACTCTCACTCTTCCTTGCTTCCTCTCTTTATTAATAGTTGGAAACTCCGAAGTATTATCAGTGCTAACAAATAATAATCCACAGATTGTGATACCCCATGCATGTTAATTACCATTTCGGTTTTAATTTAAGCATACTTTATTTTGTATACCTTTCTTTTTGAACAGTGAAAGGAAACTTAGAGGTAAATTGTGATAGACATGGTTCATCACCTGGTACATTGTGAGTCACATTTTTTTGTATTATTGTTGATATACAAGGCCTCTTTACTGACCATGTCAAAGATGCAAAAATGAAGGTGAGAATAACTACAGTGGTGAAAACCATGCAGGTATGCATGTGTGTATGTGTGTGTCTGTCTGTGTGTATGTGTGAGTAATATGTGGGCACAGAATTACAAATGGGTTTGGGATAAAGATCTTGAAATGGACAGATAGGAGGACAAGTGAATCACCAGCTCGTAGAGTAAGGCATGTCATCAAAAACATAATAGCCATTTGTCTTCACTTACTCTAATTTAAAGCAGAAATAGAATGGAAGGTCTGATGATAGTAGTTAGAATAGCTCAGACAAGAAAGTAACTAAAAAAATTTAAAACAAGTGAAACAAACAAACAACAGCCCAGACATTCCTTTAATTGCACCTAAATTAGAAAGGTTTAAACTAGAAAAAAGATATTCCATGGACAGTTGCTTCTGACTTCGTGCATTAGACTGTATTCCTTAATGCATAGTTATTAAAACCTCAGTTTTAATATACAAGAGAAATATTGAAAATATATTTAAAAGAGCTATTTTAAATTATTTGTGGCTTATGTTACAATATTTATTTTCTTAGAACAATTCCTTTGAAGAGAAGGAAATGTATTTCTTATTCATTGTCCATTCGGCCACCCTCAGTGAGCAACAGAACGTATGGACACTGCACAGGTGCGGCCACTCCTCACAGCTCCCAGTCCCATCCTGTCCTGCTCTTTCATGGGGTTCCATGCCCCCAGCTGCCACCAGGGCTTGTGTCTCAAGGAGCCCTTTGCACTCCTTCTGTGTTGACAAATGCAATTAATAAAGCAATGTTCTCTGTGAAAGCAAAGAAACAAAAAACCTCAGTTTTAACATGTTTTCCATTGATTTCAGGTGTTGTAAAGTAGAAGAAAAATAGAAAAAAAAAACACAGAAAGAGAACTGATAAAAGTCATCATCCACAAGCAAAACTCTAAGCTGTAGTTGGCTCACAGCTGTTGTAGGTCTTTCATTTTGATCTTTACCGAAGCTGTGCCACCATGTTTGTCTCCAGACCAACTGACTCATCACACACACCATGATGTTCTTCCGTTTATTATTTCAGGGAATGACAGCATCTATGGCTATGATTCAGCCTTCCCATTCAATCTTAGAACAACATAGAAGTTCAGAGACAGGAAATCAAAACATGCCTTTTATTTATTTTTCCAATGTGAGGACACAAAACTCAGCTGTCTGGGTGGATGGCACTTAAAAACATTCTGATGTTATACAAGAGTCAATCTCCGTTTATAAATGTGAAAGTAGTTACTTAGCTAGGACATCATGGCTGTTGTGTCATCAGAAGAGTCCTATTCTTCAAATAAGTCTTTTACTTTTAACTCATGCAAAGATTATTAACCTTGTGTAGCATTTTTACAATCTTATGGCTATGCCCAGGGCTTCTGAAATGTTTGCACCCCAAAAAGGAATAGATGATTCTAGCTGAATTCTCACATCACTCTAAATTGTACCATTTCTTGGCATTTCTTTACCCTGAATCAGCCACCTTTTAAAACAACTCTGTTGAGGGTCCATATATAGATAGATACATGTAGACATAAAATGTATAAATTTTATGTAACATTCTTCAATTTTAACATGTTGACATCAACAAAACTATTATATTGTTTCATTTTGAAAAAGGCAATAAGTAGTAAGGAAATATAAGGATAATTTTTTTTTGCTTTTGGATCTGTATTCCAATTAATAATAACTAGTCACCACTTACTTTCAATTGTTGAGGGCCAGTTACAGTAACAAGTGTTTTTTAAGGATTATCTCATTTAATCCTGACAGCGCTCCAGAATTTAGTGCTATTATATTACAGCACGAGTGATTATATTGTATTAAATGGAGTTTAAGGAAAATTACATAAAATGGGGTGTCATGTTATTGGCAAGGTAATGGGATGGATGCCCAGTGAAGTCTGTGTGGTGAACCTAGTGAAAGTCTGCGGTGAGCAAGGTAGTCCAGCTAGCTGTGCAACCCAAATCTCTAATCGGTTTGGCCTGGAATTTGGCGCCACCTGCGGGTGGTTGTTAGTTCCAGCTGTTGCATATTCTGGTCAGTTGTCAACATACATTTTCTCAATGAGTTGGTGCCCATTCCTTTTAGCCCTATTCAGAGATATTAGGACTCCCTGACATCCTCATATCTCATTCAGTATGAATTTTTAGACCCAGCAATTCCACTGCTGGGATTATACCCTAACAGCCCTGAAAAAACAATTCAAAAGAACCTATGCACTCCAATGTTCATAGCAGCACAATTTACAATAGCCAAGTGCTGGAAGCAACCTAAGTGCCCATCAGCAAGTGAGTGGATCAAGAAACTATGGTACATTTACACAATGGAATTCTATGCAGCAGAGAGAAAGAAGGAGCTTATATCCTTTGCCACAGCATGGATGGAACTGGAGAGAATTATGCTAAGTGAAGTAAGCCAGGTGGTGAGGGACAAATATCATATGATCTCACGTTTAACTGTAACATAATCAACAAAAGAAAAAAGAAAGAAAAACATAACCAGAGACATTGAAATTAAGAACAATCAAACAATAGCCAGAGGGGAGAGGTAGGAGACTGTAGGGAAGAAGGGTTTTCAGGAAACAGAGGACACATGGACCGACCAAGGAGGAGGGTGGAAGCAAGGAGGGGGTGGCGGGAGGGGAGGGGGTCATGGGAGGGGAGGGGAGAGGATGCAGACAACTGTAATTGAACTACAATAAAGTAATTTTAAAAAAGAATTTTTAGCCCATCCTTATTGGAGAAGATAATTGAAGAAGAACTTGATGCAATCGCTAACACGTAATAGGCAGCAGTTTGGGACATGGTACTAGAAAGTTTTAACTTAATTGCACTTTGACGAGTAACTTTCCTACACGAATGCAACTATTAATAGGCAGAGATGCAGTGGGGACCGAGGCTGACGATGTTGGCAAGGTAGGAAATTGGTCCAGGACACATAGGTATAAATGCGGAGGACTACATCAAACCAAAGTTGGTCTACCTACCAAGTCAACACTAAACTGAACAGGACGTGAGAGAAGGAAGAAATCAAGAAATAACAAATATTTAAAGGTTAATAATTGATATGTCATACTTCAATGAGAAAATTTTGGTGCAAAAATGTAACTATCATTTGTAAAGGTCTTACTGTACTTTAGGGCTTGTCATGAAAATTTATGGAAGAAAAACATACAAAGTCTGTAATCTAGTAAAAAATGTTTCATTTAAGAAATTGAACACCTACCAAGCTCCCAGAAAATGGATGTTTCTTTTCTTCCCTCCCATCATCTCTGAATTTTTATATTATTTTATTTAAATGATATTTTTCACAAGCTATACTTCAGCCGTCCTCTCCTTGAGCTGAATAATCTGGTCCTGGGGAGTTACAGAGCCTTGCCAGTTCCTGTCAGTGTGCTCCAGAGCACCGGCTGGACTCCAAGCCTGTCTGGCTGTGAAGACCACAAGCTCCCTCTAACACAGTCCCATCTCCTCCTCTCGTGCTGTTACTTCAGAAACTCACTATAAGATATTACAGTCTCTGTCTTTATATGTCTTTAATGTCCCCTTTCAAAAGGCATGCAAGAACATAGGTAAGCTGGCAACAGTTAGTCAGCAAAGGCAAAAGAAAGAACCACATTGTGATTTAATCACATATATAAGAACACAGCACTGTCCATTCTGCCTCACAGGAAGCATGAGATGTTGCCAAGGAGCCCATTTTCTTTTTTGTTAGAATGAGCAAAAACAATTTAGCCACCAGAGGATGGATCAATCAATGTCTGTGCATTGGGCTTTCAGGGCCGATAATCAACTGATTGGTCCACTAGTGTCCATCAAGGCCCATGGATACTAGCACCGCTCTTGATGGTGAAGCCTTAAGAGGATAAACTACAAATGGCACAATAAAGTTCAGAATCTCTCCTTGTCTTTTCTTATTTAGTATTTAATGGTATCTGGGACTTGACCAATCACACAGATCAGAGATTTAAAGTGACATTAAGCAAAAAAAACCAGAAATCCCCAAAATACAACCAAGCTCTACAGAACAGACTTTGTAGATCTTGGAACTCTGAGGCCACTGGGGCCTCCTGAAGCTTATTCAAACTCAATGGTTAGTTAATGTCACCTTAAAGTCAGAGTCCCAAAGCGCTTTCACATACAAGGAAAACAAATACATCTTTAAATCATCCCAAGGAAATTTCATTAAAAAAAGAGACGGGTATGTTTCTATTAATGAAGAATGAGAGTTGCATAATGAAATCCTCAATTAAATGGCCACCATAGCAAATAACTTCAATTTTGATTTTCATGGATTTATACCCAGATTTGCTTATTCTTGGCTAGAATCCCTCAACTTTTCATGAGCATGTATTTTGTTCTTGGCATCATTCTAGGCACAGGGAAATATAACATTGAAGCAAAAAATGGTTGCATGATTTGCATTTGATCACAGTTTTTAGGGAAGTTGGGAAGGAAAACTAACAAGTTTAAAATGGCCAGGTAAACGCTATTGAAGATTATGGATTTGATGCTATAGAAGCCAAGTGAAGAGGCATCTAAATCAAACTCAAATGTGTGTGTGTTTGTGTGTAGATGTGTGTATATCTAAGAGGGATGATCGTGGAATTGAATATTGAAGATGAATAGGAGAGAGTCATATATGTTGTTGCTGCTGAGGACTAATGGAAGGTATTGCAAGCAAAAAGAACAGCTTTTCCAAAGGCAGGAAATGGGTGGTATTTGAGAATTCATGAGCAACTTGGTCTGCACCACCTGCCTAGACTCTATTGAGATCCACATCTCCGGTTAGACAAAATTATGCATTTCATTAATTTTATAGGCTTGCTCCTCTCTTTGGATTTTTCATAGCTTGATTCAATTTTCTTTGTATCTTTTTGAGATTAAAGCTGATTGACCTTTGAGAAAGAGAGAGAGGTATTTATATATATTGGCAATCGATTTGCTTCAAAGTCAAAGCTACACAGAGGTTATCTTATAGTCCTTCACAAATTTAGTTAGCACATTGTTTACACTAGTGACATTTCTACCTTGTCCAATGCATTTTTACTTTGCCTGACCTTTCTATAACGATTTAATATTCATATTTGGCTGCTGAACTATCACGGCTTCATGTCGTTTCAAAGCTGCTAATCTGATCATGTCTTTCCCTTCTTCTCACCTTTCTCGTTTTAGTCACTCTGCTGACAGAAAAAGCAGAAACAGATTCATTTAAATTTTGTATGATTCAGGACTGATGACCCAAGGGGCTATTCAGGGCATGCCTTCCCTTCAGCAAGAATATCTGGGTGAGGAAATTCAAATGAATATAGTAATTCATAGTATGGACTCAATCACATCAATCAATAATTATGTGCTTACTTTCAACCCAATGTCATTCAATGTACTAGAAGCTGAGGCAAATAAATTCATATAGTTCCATTATGAATTACTCTCAACCCGATTAAAGTTATGAAACACCTCAATTAATTCATTTTATTTATTTACCCAACAAATATTTCCTCGGTGCATACTCTGTGCGATATGGCAGAAATACACCAGTAAACAGGACACGGACATTACCTTTAAGGAGCTAATACATATTCACAAGGAGGATGCTGACAAGGAAAGAGCAAGTTGCAATGCACTGTAACAATCATTAGTGTAAAAATAAACACAGGGTCACCAAAACCAATCTTGGAAGCTCCAGAAACGCTTTCGAAAGGATATGACCTCTTAGCTGATATCTAAGGAATGAAGCAGAGTTTCCTAGTTTAAGAAGGAGAAAAAGAGTGTTCTAGTATGTCATGAGCTGACTTGTGTCCTCCAAAAATGCATTTTTTAACGTTTTAATGTTAGAATGTGACTGTATTGGCAAATAGGGCATTTAAAGAGGTGATTACATTAAGATGGTACCCTTTGAGTAGGCCCCAACTAATTCAGTTAGACTGGTGTTGTTTTAAGAATAGGAAACACAGACACTGGGAGCACACTCACAAGGTCGTGTGAGGACACAGCTAGAGTGCAGCCATCCATGGACAAGCCACGGAGCCACAGAGAAAGGCCTGGGGAGAAGTCAGCCTGGCGAACACCTTGGCCACAGACTTCCAGCCTGCAGAACTGTGAGAATGTGCATTTTTGTTGTTGCAGCCACCCAGTCACAGGCACGGGAAGAGCATGTTCAAAAGCCCAGAGATAAACTAGATCTTAGCATTATGCAAGACCCGAACACTGTGTGTGTGTGTGTGTGTGTGTGTGTGTGTGTGTGTGTGTGTGTGTGTGTGTGTAAAATCTTGAGGCTGAATCAACAACAAACTCTGGCTGGAGAATTACAGATGGAATCAGTTGGGGAAAGACAACAATGGCAAGAGTGGTCTAGGCAGTGGCATCTGTGGCAGAAATGGGAGATTATTGACATTGGAAGCAGCAACATAAGCTGGGGAGTACAGAAGTGGCAGAACATAGAACAAAGACTTGCTGTGCAGCAGAGATGAAACATGCATTTCCACGGAACAGATGGATTCTCGGGGCAATGGTGACAACCCTGTGCACCAAGATATAACAGGAAGATAAAAAATAAAACCCAATTATTTGAGGACCTGGAGCTATGATGAAAGTATAAAGGAAATGGCAGTCTTTGAAACTTTCCAGTAATCCGTTCCCCAGTTCTCTGTAAACCTTTCACATCAGCGCCCTCTAGGGTTCAATTCTTGGCTCTCTTGTCTTCACTTTCCATGTGTTGAGATCTTCTTTGGATATCACCCATACACTCATGACTCCCAAATATATGACTGAAGCCTGGAAATTTCTCCATCACTCCAAATCCACCTATCTGATATCTTCACCTCGATGTCTAACAGACACCTCATGTTTAGCATATTCTAAACTTAACATTTGATTTCCACCCTGCTCCCCAAATCCCACTGCAAGCCCAGTTGTCTGCATAACCCTGATGTCAATTTTTTTACTTACAAAAGTTCAAACCAGAAACCTTAAGTGGTCTTGGAGTTTAACCATTCTCTCACACCCCAAATCTATATTGGTTCTATTTCCCAAACATACCTAAAATCCAACTACTCATCAGTAGCTCACTCATCACTCCCATCTAAACCAACAGCATTTCTGAATGGATTATTGCAATTTCATCTTAAGTGTCCTCTTTGTTTTTATTCTTGCCCTTCCTGTGTTTATTCTCATCACAGGAGCCAGAATCATCTTAAAAGTTAAATCAAGTTCCTAAACTCTAGCACTCTTGGCACTTGGAGCCAGATGACACTGTGTTATGGGAGGCTGTCCTATTATAGAATGTTTATTTAGCAGCATCCCTGGTTTCTACCCACAAGGTGTAAGTAGCACCTCTCTTCACAGCTGTAACAACAAAAATTGTCCCTAGACATTACCAAATGTCCCCTTGGGGAAGGCGTAGGATCATAAGCTTAAAATGAAAAAAATCAAGACAAAATCCTAAATATTTATTAAAGGAAATTCATGCATCCACCTTGGGAAGTGTAGCCCTGATGTTTCACGTCTAATAGAGCAGTCTCTCGTGAAACATAAAGTCGGCATGCAGGACCCACGTGTGACAGCGAATTTCCTGTGGGGAAATCAGGTTGGCATATTTCTCAGATTTAAAAAACCTTGCTCTTGCTAAAACCTCTCTCTCCCTGGATCAAAAGGACTTATGCTCATATAATATTTGTCCCTCACTGCCTGGCTTACTTCACTTAGCATAATGCTCTCCAGTTCCATCCATGCTGTTGCAAAGGGTATAAGCTCCTTCTTCCTTTCTGCTGCGTAGAATTCCATTGTATATCTCACCTTTAACTGGATAATAATCAACAAAAACAGAAAGCAAGCAAAACATAACCAGAGACATTGAAATTAAGAACAGTCTAACAATAGCCAGGGGGGAGGGGACAATGAGGAAAAGGGTTTTCAGGAACCACTATAGAGGACACATGGACAGAACCAAGGGGTAGGAGGGAGGCTGCGGAGGGAGGTGGGGTTGGAGGGGAGGGAGTAGGGGAGGGGAGAGGATGCAGATAACTGTAATTGAACAACAGTAAAGTAATTATTTTAAAAAATAAATAAAAACTAGATATGATGGAAAACAAACAAACAAACAAACAAACAAAAAGGACTTATGCTAATGAATGCCTAGGTTATTCCAGTCCACTGTTTATGGTTCTTTTGATTTCAGCCCAAGCCTGTTGCCCTTCCATTTGCATATCTCTCCTTTTGATGTACCTTCCTGGACCATCTACCACCTAACATGAACCTACAATCTATGCATAGTTAATGAAGACTATTCTGATGCTCTGTACCCTGGATCATCAATAAAAACCCCTCGACCCAAGGCTCGGGGCCTCTCCCATACCATAAGGGAGGAGTCTCATGGTCCTGGATGTCTAGTCCTATGTGTCTTCGTGTGAGCTAATTCATGCTTCAGTCACAGCCATACGAATTCTGCTGGCCAGGATTCGTGACAATTTATAAGGGATGTAAAGACTACACCCAACTACATCCCCAGCCCTTTGTTCTGTCTTTGCTCTGTCACTTCTCTCTCCCTGGTGCTGTTTGCTTCAAACCCACTGGCCCCTTTGGTTCTGCTGAAGGTCAGGCATGCCTGGGGCTCTTCTCGGCAACTGCTTACTTCTTACATCTTTCAAGTCTTGGCTCAGTTGTCACCTTCCAAACAAGGCTGACCTGACCATCCAATTGTAATTCACATTCTAGTACTACCATCTCCATGACACTGACATCAACTGTTTTCTCCTAAATTTGCTATAACTTAACTGTCTGACACATACTTTACTGATTCATTCAATAGATATTTACAACAGACCCACCACCCACCTTCTAAGTAGAGACTTGACCATACTTCTGGAGTTTGGGAGTAAATAAAGCACAGTCCTAGATTCTAGCTGGGGAAAACAGACACTAAAAATATCAACCAATGAAAGATGTGATATGTCAGATGGTGCTAAATGCTTTTGAAAACATACAGCAGCTGAGGAGGTGAGGAGTGCCAATAGGGACGTTGCATTTTTTAGTAGAATGGTCAGGGAGGCCTCAGTTAGCCTGGGAGATTTGAAAGAGTAGCCAATTGAATGTTTCTCTCTATTGTTTGCCCTCCATAAGCTCAGGAAGGTCGGTGATTTTTTTCCCTTATTTCATCCCCAGGCAGCTCTACCACCTTGAACAGAGCCTGACATCTAGTAGGTGGGTTCTCAATAGATATTTCTTGAACTTCCCTTGAGTCAAAAATAATAATAATAATTTGTTATGAATTCTTTATATTTTTGGTCTGATGGTAGGAAAGGGAAAAGGTTCAACCAGAACAGATGTCAACCACTTCTTGCATGAGTCTCTTATGAATGTATCACAGACATTGTAGTTTGGGATTATCTATAATGCCTGCATGAAGAGAAAACAGCAACATAGGTTACTGTGGTGTTACATAAATGGTGCATGCAGTGTTTTTGAGGTACATTGATGAGAGAGTCCCTTTCTGGTGACCACAGAAGGTATTTAAAATGCCTTGAAGAAAGCGTAGGGTTCCAATAGATTGAAAGCAAGGCAGAACCATCTCAAATATAAAGAACCTTGTGAACCAAATATCAGCAGAGCCCTGCTTTGAACTTGCACCCACCCGAATAAGCAACCACTGCCTTTTTAGCTTATGACTTATGTGCCCAGTAGATCAGGTGTGTTACTGTCCAGCCCAGGATACTTTTATAAGTAAAAGGGGACCTTGTTAATAATTAAACCAGGAAAATGGGTGTAATTTGGGACTGTTACAGGCAGACCTTAGCTACTTTATTATAAACCTTACCATCTGCCCTCTTCTGTTATTGTTACCCCTTTGATGTGATCTTCATCATGCATGCATCCCTGTGTTGAATTCTAGCTCAGGGGCAGAGAGGTGGAGTCTTGCCTCTTCTTAACACTCACTTCTCATCCAATGAGGAGGGAGAGCAGCGAGCTCACCTTGTGTTGGTTGTTTGCTGTTTCTTAATTCCCTTCAGCTTGAAAGAATGTAAAAGTGACATACTTTGGGGTGGCATATTCTGATCTCCTTCACAAGAATCAATAGGAACAGATAAAATGTTTTCTGAACGACAGGGAGAGGCCAATGCAGTAGATTTGGTTTCTATAAGGATGCACTGGGGCAGGAGGAAAGGCCAAGGGTTTGAGGTTTTTGAAACAAACCTAGTACCCATGAGGGAGCAAAGCTGCATTAAGACTACATTAAAATTATTAAAACGTGGACTGCAGGGGCGTCAGCCTGCTGAATCCCTCCTGTGACTCCCAGCACCTCAGTACTACTCCAGGACCCAACAGCAGCAGGAAGGCAACTGGGTACTGGGATTCCAGGGTGAATTCCAAGCAGAGCTTTCCAGAAAGCTTTGTCTATATTGCCTTCTTTTCAGGAACCCAAAAAATGGCTCCTACTGCCTTCCCGATGCAGTGTTCTCTTGTCTTTTTGCCTTTGGTTTTGATGTCTTTTGGGCCTGACACATCTTCACCAACTGCCCGTAACAAATTTCATGAAGTTGAAATGCCACTCCCTGAGTGGAGGCCTTTTTACTCTCCTCCAGTGAATTTCTCTCACTGCATTTCTATAGCATTCTGTCCACGCTCTATTATAACATTGGCACCTAATTAACAGAGTGTTGATATCTAATCTAACAGAGTGTTGGTCTTGCACCTTGCCCATGTCTCCATGAAATGGCTCATGGTTTCCAGGAATTTACCTTGTTCTTCCCCCTCTTGTCTCTCATCCTATTCCCATGCTCTATTCTGAAGAATTTTAACTTCAGTTTTACAATTCTGAACGTAAGTATTTTTTTTAAAGGCAGTAGTAATTTGTTGACTTCGTCCAAACTTTTGCCTTCTGACAACCACACACCTCTCCACCCTCCTCCAGCATTTATCAAGCACAGAGCTCGGGCACAACTCCAAGTCACACAGCTGGTCAGCGTCATCTCTTCTTTTTGGCGCTTCATGCTAACAAGGCAGAAAACAGGACCCTAGCTAGGAGGTGGCAACAACAGAGACCTAGCAGCAGAGGTTGTTTTCCAAAGGAAGGGAAATTAGAGAACAGAAACATTTTATTTCCTAACTTTCAAGATAAAGCTACAGAACTGTGGTAGTTAAGAAAATGAGGTAAAATTGTTCTTGACTATAGCCTCCCCAAGTGGCTTTTGAAGAGATTCAGTGTATTTGGATAAAGGCTTCTAGGTTCTAACTGCCTTTCAGAGCCCGGGATGGTGAAGATGGTGCTGCCGATAGGCACTTAGATAAGCTGATTTGAAGTATACAATATACATCAGAGAAACTGAATGTGTTCTCTGGCTAAATGTGTCATTTTCTTCAAATAATGTTTGTATTTGTTGTCTTTGTTTTAAATTTTGGAAGTAAGGATTGTCTCAGCCCCTAACAGAGATTGATATTATGTAATTACAGTAATAATCACTCGTATGTTGCAAATTTATTCAAATTCCATCTCTTAATATTTTATGGAGTTCACATGTAAGAATTTTAGTGCATGAACAGCCTATGTGAAATAGTCACTATAACTTTTTGTCAATGCCCAAAATAAAATTATCTTGTTACTCCCCTACGCTTTTTAAAGGAGAAATGACTTCAATACTCATTAATTTCATATGAAATAATTGTTAATGAAAAGCACTCAAATATTTCTAGAAGTATGTTACGAGCATCTTTCAGTATTAAACTGTAACAAAGTCTACCTATTTGTGGCTTCAGAATTTGTGAAGCTTTGTGTTAAAATTTTAATACCCCTATATGCAAACAATGTACTATAACGTTTCTGTGATACTCTTTTGCTTATTAAATTTTAAGTAATCTGAGGACTAAGGGAATATCTATCTCAAGTTTCCTCTTGCTAAGCACAGTACTATGTACAGACTGTAAGCTGAAAAGACTTTACTATTGAAAAATAAGTAAACAACTGTTACAGAATTTGGTCAGTTCTGTACCACCAGGAGCACATAATTGAAGAAATACAGAAACAAGTGTGAGTCGGTGGAGGAGAAGGGATGGGTGTTGCGAGTATGTGTTTCACAATATAGTCTTTCCTATAAGCCAGCCTTCGATTCCTGCTCAGACCATCTGATCCCGAACTTAAGAACAGAAAGCGTCAAGCTGCCTGTACGACCACCAGTCGTGCAGGTGACTCCGGCACTGAGAAATAACAGGGAGCCAACACAGATGACTGTGTTATTCACTTGACTTTTATTAATTCAGATTCAGTACAAATCTACACAAACCTAATAACAATAACAATCACTCAGATGCAATCAGTAATAACATCACACAAGAGAACTGAGGGATAAAGAACCCGAGTCCCAGAGTCTCGGTCTTCAGGTCTGGAAAACAGCGCCGGAGGCAGTGGAGCCATCAGAGTCTTACAAGGCAGAATCTCCAGAGTCAGGTTTGCAGTGGGGCAAACGAAGTCCTCGGCCCAGCGAGGCAGAGCCTCCGGCAGCAGAGCAGTCAGAAGATCAGCACAGGGTGGAGCAGCACCTTGGCGTGTGGAGATTTGTTGTCTCAGCAGTATTTTGAAGTCTACCTCAGTTACACTCTTGAGGGCTGTGTAGTCCACCCTTCTGAGTCTCTTGATAAATATCTTAAGGCACTTGATAAATTTTGGGGGAATTCCCGGTAGGCTTATTCTGGGGTATTCCATCTCTACAGACATGTCTGTTCAAGTCATATGTGTAGATATCTTGAACACTCTGCCCTGCCAAGCATGACTTAGGTAGTCTCCTTCTTGAACCAAAGTGTCATAGCTGACTGGCAGCCATCTTATTTGACATGAGAGATGTCATTTTGTTTTAAATATTTTATCCTATCTTGACCAGACCAATACCATCTTATTGGTCCTGCTCTCCACCATGGGCTAGGACAAGGAAGCCAAGGAATGATTTTTAGCAGAATATTGAAGGAGAAACAGAATTTTCCAAGACATGAAGAAAAGAATATTCTTGGATACCTGAACAACATCCATGAGGCCTTGGAGGTATAAAAGATTTGGTAAAATGAGCATTTAAAATTAAGGGGCAAACAGTACAGGAGTGAGAGATGACTAAAAACATTATATGTTTAGACCAAGTTATGCAACCTCTTTGAGTAATCCAAGGAGTTTGTTGCTTTTCTGCAGACAAGGAAAGTCTAGAGAATTCTAATCAACAGAAGGTTCATAGTGTCTGGCTTGCCCTAAATAGTAACTACATCCCACTTTACACTAGAGCTCAGGATAAATAAAAAGTTTACTTTAATGATAGAACAGGAAGTAAAAGCCAAAGTCATTGGTTCATCATCACTGCAGTCTTTTCTTGCATATCTTCAAATAGATAGTTTTGTAGTTGCTGTCATTTTTAATTAATCAATAATTCCAACAAGATGCATTCATTTGTGTGAATCAGCCATTGTATAAGAGATTCAAGTGAGAAAAGGACAATAAGCAGGGAAACATTGACTGGTTGACTCTCACACAAGCTGCAACTGGGAACCAAACCCAAAGTCTAGGCAGATGGCTGATCGCGAATCGAACCCACAACCTTTCTGTTTACAGGATGATTCTCCAACCAACTGCGTGACATGGGCCAGGGCTAAAGCACTCTTAAAGGTATTTTTATAGATATATGAACCAGCTTCTAGCTCAGTATTTCCTAAATACAAACACCTGGCTTGGTCAACAGAAAAGAATTTGTCCACCCAAAAGTAATTCCTTAACAAGGCTTATGGGAGACAGCACATTACACTGGTTTGTCACATAAACTGTGTAGTATGAAGGGTAAATATCTACTCATACAGATATTGTGGGACACCCTTGAAGCTTTTGTAAGTTCTTAATTTTCAAGAATTTCACTTTTCTGACACTACAAATACTGATGCTCGCCCTGGCTGGTGTGGCTCAGTGGATTGAGCACAAGTCTGCAAACTGAAGGGTCACTGGTTCGATAACCAATCAGGACACATGCCTGGGTTTTGGGCCGGGTCTCCAGTTAGGGGCATTCAAGAGGCAACCGGACGATGTATCTCTCACACATCCATGTTTGTCTCCCTCTTTATTCCTCTTTTCCCCTTTCTCTAAAAAGGTCACCCCCTGGGGGTGTGTACGGGAAGGCAACCAATAGATGTTTCTTTCTCACATCTATGCTTCTCTCCCTCTCTTCTTCCCTCTTCCTCTCTCTAAAATCAAAAAATAAAATAAAATGTAAAAAAATAAAGATTTTTTTAAATAAAAAAATAAAAATACTAATGCTCATGCTTCCTTCATAGAGATTTAATAAGTTTGAAGTGGGGACTGAGAGTTAGTAATCTTTAAAGCTTCTCAGGTATTTTTAATGTGTATTCATTTATTTAGTTTAGATCTTTACATGGGCTCTTCAAAGTTATAAACTGCTCCTTACAGATTACAGTGAGATTTTTTTTTCTTAAATTAAGAGTGAAATGAGTTCTGAAATAGAGAGTAAGCAT
The DNA here is from genome assembly GCA_004026765.1 of Micronycteris hirsuta. Classification (NCBI taxonomy): domain Eukaryota; kingdom Metazoa; phylum Chordata; class Mammalia; order Chiroptera; family Phyllostomidae; genus Micronycteris; species Micronycteris hirsuta. The sequence goes on from PVJI01025951.1 coordinate 17,786, forward strand.
TTAGAAATGTTTATAGCTATTTGACATTGCTATGACATTCAAGAAAGTGATTAGTGAATACCACTCATTAAACAAGGTACAAACTAGTCTGGGTGCTTTTAAGATCACTTAAATCACATGAGCTACATATTTGTCATATGCAAATGCTACCTATCAGTTCATGATGAAGTGGAAAAATAAAAAATGGAAACTGATCCTTCAAACTGAAAGGTTTAATGTGCCTAACTCCTCGGCTATATTGTAAGTTACTGAATAGCTACCATTGAATTTAGCACAAACACTACCTACAGCAGGTTCTTCAAAGGCTTCTTGAATTGTAATAAATGATGATTTAATGTTTCTTAAATTTAAGAAATTAATTGAATTTTAACTGTGGCCATTAGTGTCTCCATGTCTTCAACAATGAAATAATTTACTTAAGAAAGCAGACGTTTCTAACACTGTGGTTAGACTATTCTGCAGAAGAACAAGCTTCCTAATGTTCTTTAAATGATCCCATGTCTCTTCTTTTACCCAGTTGACCTACTTATAACTGCCCTTACCCAGATGTACTGTCTCACTTGCAGTGAGAAGCTGTGTCAATTACACCATTGGCACCATTAGACCATGGCTCATTTGTCTCAACCTTGTAGAAATTATATACAAGCCTACGCTTGGAGTTGCCTAACCAACACGCCCTTCCCTTCTCTTACCTTTTGGGCATTTGGGGTTGGAATGATATTTACCAAGCACCAAAAACTGGATTAGTGCAACTACACATTTTGCTGAAAAATGTCTTCTGTTCGATCCTCAGTAACTTGTTTAGCGCTAAGATAACATTGTCATAGATCTATGACTGTCTTCAAGAACTGATGTTGTGATTTACCAAAGCTAAAATTGTCCTCAATTATCAGCCTGTCAGATACAATACTTAGCTCCATAATTGTGACTTAATAGATGTGGGCAAAGGTAATGCTTTTGTCAACAAAGACAACAAAGATTAGTTTTATGAAATAGCTTGAGAAATCCAAAGAAGGCAAAAAATTATATTTATTTATATTTTTATACATTTTTTAAATACTGGTAATAAGTCAAGAAGTAAAAGAAGCTCCATGTGGTTAAATAATACTAGCAAAGACAGAGCAGGGAGTAAGATGAATGGTTTATTTTTTAAAATTTGGACAAATAACTATGCCTGAAACATGGCTTTTTAGGGTCCTTGAGACAACTCAAAACATATAAGGTCCTCTGAAAATGTTAAAGGAAAAAACTCTTCTGACACTTGTTAAAATGGTAAAAAAGACTTTAGGCAGGACTATCTTATCAGAGGTTAAGACTGTTGCAATAAAATAGAGGGAGGTGAAGCTCAACTCCAAACATGACAAGAACAAGTGGAGATTTATAGTCAAAAAGTAGAGGAGGGAGGCAGGGAAGCGAGGTGGTTTGGAGGGGTGGGGGGAGGGGAGGGGAGAGGATGCAGACAACTGTAATTGAAAAACAATAAAGTAATTAAAAAAAAAAGAATAAGAGAAAGGGCCTTGATGTTTGACCTTGGGTGACAAAAGATCAGGTTTCCTGAACTGAATATTGTTAGGGGCCAGAGACTATGTCAACGTAACCTTGGCTATGTGCTCAGTTCATGACACACTGTCATGTGGTCAAAAGTACATAGGAATTTTCAAGCAAGATATGACACGGGGTAGATCGGGCCTGCCGACACCCGTGGTTGCCGTGACTCGGTGCGTGTCATACCGTGACACGCGGGGAAAGTAATACCGGGGCTACGTGGCTGATTCCTCCCATTTCCAGGAAAAAGCCTCGTGGCTTGCCCAGCCAGGGTTTTTATCAGGGGCCAATTTACATAGGATTGATTATTCATGGGATTATGC
>PVJI01025952.1:0-19674 GCA_004026765.1 Micronycteris hirsuta
GAGAGGAGAGAGAGAGAGAGAGAGAGAGAGAGAGAGAGAGAGAGAGAGAGAGAGAGAGAGAGAAGAGAAGAGAAGAGAAGAGAAGAGAAGAGAAGAGAAGAGAAGAGAAGAGAAGAGAAGAGAAGAGAAGAGAAGATGCTTCTGAATAGAAAATAACTTCTTTCAGTGTGGATGGCACATCAGTAGTGCATGAATCACAAGCAGTGGGTACCCAACCAGGGTAGGAATGTTAGCTTAGTCTGGGTTTACCTTTAAAAGAGATTTAGTTAAGAGGGCTATAGCACATATCCTTGGTTATTCCACAGAGCCACTTAACTATTATCTCTTATAAGTCTAGAGATTTCTGCCCAAGGGCACTCTGTCAACTTAGAAATGTTCTTGCGTCCTGGCTGGACAGTTCCAAAGTGCCAGGGAGCTAATGCCTCTTGGGCATAGCCCCCAGCCAGTACCAAGTGAGAAATGATGGGTAACCAGTTTCCTTCCCTTGGGTAGGACACTCTGATGTGTGTTTCACACAGTTTCTCAAGTCCCTAGTGGGATGAATCCAGTTGCCTGCAACAGTGACCTACTCAGAGCACAATCTAGATTTGCTGCCTTCCCTCCCTCTGTTGCAACCCTTCTCTCTCCTACTATTGTTTCCTGGGGTCTCTCCCTAATAAATGACTTGTACTGAAATCTTTGTGAAGCTGTTGGAACCCAAACTAAGGCAAGGGTTTTGTCAGAGGTTAAGAGGACTAGTAGCAAATGTCTGCATGGGTTGTGACCCACTGAGAGGAGCAGGAATGTCTACCCAAAGAGAAGGACCAGGTTACATCACAGGAGGTGCTATTGGAACCTCTGGAGGGTCCACAAAGGCTCCCATGGAAGAGCAAGTAGTCTTGAGCACTGGAGAGGCCCAGGATGTCATCTTACAACAGTGCCACTAAGTAAAAACTTTCTGTACCCATTTCTCCTCCTCTCTCCCTACTGCCTAACACTGGAGGAGGTAAAAGCCATAGTTAGTCAGGAAGAAAGAAGAAGCCATATCCCTTAAAGCCTTCCCCCCTCAAAACTTAAGTTGCTTGCAGCCATGCTGTGGCTAGGAGAGGAATGTGGATACGATACCAAGAAATGCTAGCAATTTTGGTTATGGAATGAATCTGTCACTTCAGGGGCCAAATGGAAACTCTGTGTGTGTACAGTGACTACAGTAACTTTGTGGAAGAGGAATCAGAAAAGTCATGAGGCCTGATAGCAGGGGGATATCTTGTCCTGCAGAAATCACTTTAAAGGGACTGTGAGAGTGTATTAGTTTCTTGTGGCTGCTATAAAAATTTACTACAAACTGGGTGGCTTACAACAACAAAAGTATATTGTCTTACAGTCCCGGAGGCCAGAAGTCCAAAATTAAGGTGTCAGCAGGGCTGGTTCTTTCTGGATACTCTGAGAAAGAATCTGTTCCAGGCCATTCTCCTAGCTTCTGGAGGCTGCTTACACTCCTTGACATTCTTTGGCTTGTAGATGCATCACTTCAATCTCTGCTTCTGTAGTCACATGGTATTCCTTTGCATGTCTCTGAGTCCATATTCCCCTCATCTTACAAGGACACCAGTCATTGGATTAGGGTCCACCCTTATCTAGTGTAACTTCATTTTAACTTGATTGTATTTGCAAAGACCCTATTACCAAATAAAGTCACACTCATAGGTCCTGGGGATTAGGACAGCAATATATACTTTTGGGGGACACAGTTCAAACCAAAATAGAAAGAGAAAAAAACTGAATTTTAATGCTGACTCCTAAGAGGCACTTGTTTGATGTGCTGGCCACATTTGGGAGTGTCCTGAGGATGTACCCTGGCCCAGACAACAGTGACTGGCTGAAGCACGGGGTGCAGAGGCTGGGGTGAGATTTTTCATTTGATTGTGGGCCACTGTCATCATGGTGGGAGAAAAGTCATTGCAGAGCCCAAAAGGAGGGACAAAAGAGGCCTGCCATGGGCTCATGAGACATACTCTGGGATGCCAATATGTTCTCAGGGAGTGGTTGGTGGCTCCCTGAGAGAAACGTGGATAATACAAGACTCTGAAGAAAATGATGATCAAATACCTAGGTATCTTGGAAGACTGTAGCCCTGGTGACCAGATGCTCTGCGTCATGCCTGGTAGAGATGCCTGCTGCTTGGCCATCAATAGCCTATAGGGCTTTGTGTTTGGCAAGGTTTCTCTCAGTATACTTGATGACATTGGGCAGCTGCCCCTGAAATGAAGAGAACTCCCAGACCCTTAGCAGTCCCCTCACTGGGACTTGTTCCCACATAGGTGGCTCTTTCCTGGAGCCCACTCTATGTTTCTGGGTTAGCAGAGAGCTTGCTAGAAGCTGAGCTATGGCTGAGACAGCTCTGCTATCAGGAAAGGCAGCTTCCAGCTCTCCCCTGAGCTGACTGTCAGACCTTGGTACCCTGCTCCATTTGTCTAGGTCTCTGTTGTTCATTCAGAAGACTAAACTCATGACCTCTTAACCTGTGCTCCATGGCTCTTGGGGTTCTTGAACCTCCCAAAGTTGTATCCAAACGTTTACAAGTAGCTGTGAGTGAATATTTTTCTCAGATGACAACCCATAGCTGTAATTAATTCTTAATGAAGCTTGGGGTCCCCCAAGGGCTGCTACTGGATGAGACATTCTGTGGGGTTGACTTAGCCCAAAAGCACAGGGCTCCAAGGACCTTGTGACGTTGGGAAAGGTAAAGATCCCGAGGGGTCTGTAGCAGGTCAAGATGGACCCATTTATATCCAGGGTCCATTTGATGAGTGGCATGTTGTGGATTGAATTGTGTCCCTTCAAAATTTGTGTTTAAGTACTAACTTCAGTACCGATAAGTGTAACTTTATTTGGAAGTAGGATCTTTGCAGATGTACTCAATGTAAACATTAATACTGGATTAGGGTGGCCTCTAAATCCAATGACTGGTGTTCTTATAAAGAGGCTATTTAGAGACACACAGAAAGAAGAAGTCTCTGTGAAGATGGAGGCAGAGATTGGAGTGATGAACCTATAAGCCAAGGGACCCCAAGGAATGTTGGCAAATCACCAGGACCTGGAAGAGGCAAATAAGGATTCTTTCCTGGAGTCCTCAGAGAAAGCAGGGCTCTGCTAACACGTTGATTTCAGATTTCTAGCCTCCAGAATCACGAGAGAACACATTTCTGTTAAGACATCCAGTTTGTGGTAATCTGTTATAGCAGCCACAGGAAATTACATCTTCCCACATCTTTGCTTTTCTTTTATTTTTTTCCCTAAGACTGACTACATTTGTTTACTTGGCTTTGTGACTTGCCTCCCAATTTAGAAATTACCCAGATTGACTAGGACACCTCCAAGAGAACCCCTTTATCAACTATTCAAGAGGAACTTGAACTGTGTGTGCCCCTTCCCTGCTTCCACCCTCTTCCTCTGGTCTGCAAGTGGGCACTCAGCTTACCTGGACTGTATTCACCCCAAGGGTCAAAGGAGCTCCCTATAAGGCCCAAGGGGGTGAGTTTTAGGTCCCAAGGCCCCACATTCTCTAGCCCCTGCCTCCTCCAGCCTCACCACGAAACTTTCTCTTCCTTTCTCTTCTTCAAAAGCCCAAGCATGCTGGCCCCAGGCACACTGGAGTGTGCAGGTTTTTCCTGCTTTGGGGGCCTTTGTTTATGCTGTAAACTCACAGGATGCCTCTAAAACAACTTCTAATTTGGAAATTTCAAGCTTATACAAAAAGTAGAAGAGAAGAGTATAATGAGTCTCTTTGCACTCAACACCCAGCTGTAACAATTACCAACTCGTGGTTAATCTGTTTTATTGATACCCTTATCCACTCCTCTCCTCTCTCCACCATGTTATTTTGAAGCAAAATGTAATGTAATAATATGGTGGAGGGAGGAGAGGAGTGGATAACCCAGCACTCCAGATCTGCCTTTTACCTGTAAATATTTTGGTATCTATCGCTAAAAGATAGGGACTTAAGTAAATGTAACAGAACACCATTATGACATCTAAACACTTTAACAGTTTCTTATAGTATTAAACATCCAGTAAGTGTTGCAATTTCCAATTGCATCATGTCATTTTTAAAAATGGTTTGTTTCAATTGAGATCCAAAGAAGGGCCACACAGAGCAAATAACTATCTTTAAGTTCATGCACTCTCTTTCCTCTTACAATTTATTCGTTGAAGAAAACCAGGTTGTTTGTCTTGTGCAGTTTCTCAGTCTGTTTTTCTTGATGACATTCTTGTGATGTCATACCATGTTCCTCTGTCAACTGTATTACTTGTAAAATAGGTAGTCAGAGCTAGAGGGTTGATCAGATCCAAGTGCACTCAGGTGGGGGTAGAGAGGGTATGTCATCATTGGTGGTGCCACAAACTTGATCTAGAGGGTTGTGGTATCTGCATGGCTTTCCTCCTTCCATGATGGCTCTCCTTTGGAGTTGATGATCATTGCCCACATCCATTACATCAGCAGTCCCAAAGCATGTCCTGAATGCTCAACACCTCCTGTACTTCAGATCTGAAAAAGAAAATGACTTGCTTGGGGAATAGTTTCCTCACCCCCTAGCTAGGTCACATTCCCTTCTTAGGGCTCATAACACCTCCTACTTTTCTGGCATAATCTGTGTGTTTATTTAGGAGTCTTTGCAGAGCTGCCTCACTAAATGGTCAACCCCTTGTGGGTAGAGGCTGTGTGTTTTCCTCATTGCTAGATTTCCATGCTTGACACTGAGTAGCTGCTCAGAAAGTATTTTTTGAATGAATGAATGAGTGAATAAATGAGCTATTTTGCTTCTGACCCCCCTGAAAGAGCTTGGAAAGGGGTTGGAAAAGAGGTAGCTGCAGTAGCCCTGTGGAGAAGACCTGAATCTCCAAGACAGGGTTTCCTGCCTTAGGCTCCTTTGACCTTGTTGCTGAATTTCAGAATGTGACTTGCCTCTTTCTGCACTGGATGGCATTTTAAAAAATAAATAACTTCTCTCTTTCCTCTTCCCCAATCCTGGGAGACACAGATCCCATCTTTAATCACTGCCAAAAGTGCAGTATTTTTCTTTCCTGGGTAATAAAATGTCTCCCTTTCACAGGGTTCTGATGTGCCTGTCAGGGAGCCCTTCTCCTCTGCTTTTGATCTCCTTGGAGTGCTCCACCATTAACCAGCTCCTGATGAATTAAACAAAAGGAAGTAAACTCAAGATTCTGCAAGAAGAAAGTTAAATGGTCCAAATCGTGCAGGGAGGCACCCCCACCAGGCTGCTGGGAAGAAGCCAGGAGATTTCAGGCCTGCCCCCTGCAGCTTCTTTCTGGAGACCAACACAAAAGACTGGACATGGGAAGGTCACATTTGCTTGGAGTCCTGGGAACCTCTTTGGAGGATGTGGCTGCAGGCGGAGAGACAGGATATCCATTTCTCCTGGGGGAAAGAAGAAAGGAAGAATTGAGTACCCCTCCCCCTTGGGGTAATTGCATTTAGTCTAGGGCAGGTTAAATGGAACAGCCCAGAACAAACTTTCCCTAGAACTGACTTCAAGGTTTCCAGTAAAGCTGTTCTGCCCCAAAACAAGGGGCTCAGAGAGTTTCCAACTCTCTGTGTTGGCAGTGCCAGGAAACCTGGGTGCTAGCAGCGGGATACTGCTGTTCTTCAGAGACTCAGGCTGGAGGATTATTGGCTGGCCTTGGTCAGGTTTGGTTTTCTCTATGGTCATCCCAGAGCAACCTTGCACCTTGTAGAGGGTATCATTTGGGGTCTCGAGCAGAAGGGGCCTCAAGCAGAAGGAGCCTCAAGCAGAAGGAGCCTGCCACAGTTTGTTTATTAGCTTGGCTTTTTCTGGGCCAACGTAACATGGATGATTTATTCTCTATTTTTGTTTGTCTGTCTGTTTGGTTTAACAGCAGTAATGATATAATTTGAAGCTAAAGAGACCTTGTATAAAAACCTAGCACTCCAGAGCTGCCTTTTGCTCCCAAGTGTGGTCTCTGAGGGTGACACCAAGGGAGGTATTTGTTTTATTGCCAGGTGGCTACCATCACTCAAAAATGCTTTGGGAACACATCTCATGGATGAACCTTTGGGGCCTGTGCCATGTGCTTTCACATGACTTCAGTAGTAGCAGATCTTGGTCCTGTGGACCATGCTTCAGTGATCAGATAAGAGGGTGACTCCAATGTGGAATCCTGGTTGGCCTGGATTGTGGCACTGTTCCCAGTATCCAGCAACATGCTCAGGAGATGTTTGTGGGATAAAAGAAGATCAAACCCTTTCCAGGATAAAAAAATGATGTTTGATGAATCACAACAGCTAGATCAGCTTGACTTTCTTGCTTGGCTTGTCAACGGCCTTGGAAGGTGTTTTCAGAAAATGCTATAGTGATATGTCACCCCTCTGGCACATCCCCAGAGTTCATAGAGCTGATACACACTGCCAAAGGGAGTGCTGCATTTCAGAGGGAGCTGACATTCCAGTTTCCTCAATTGCTGGGACTGTCATTCTGTGACTCTGGGCACCTGGCCATGGCTTACTCTGCTCTGAATCTCCAACTCCTAACACAGCACATTAAATGTGAGTGTCCTGGTTTGTGTTCTCTCAGAGAAGACCCTGAGACAGAGATGTGGGTTCAAGTCATTTATTTGGGAGATGCCAGGGAGCACAGTGAGGGCACACAAGCTAATAAAGGCTGTGCTGAGGAGTAGGTAGGTGACTGGGGTCAATCTTGCTGGGCACCTTTTGGAAGAGTGAGGAACTTATCATGGAATTTCCCTAGTTGAGGTCCTTCTGTCTCAACTACTACCCCCTCCCCTGCCACAATTGAGGGTCATCCCTTGGATTTTACCTCCCAGTACTTCCAGGCTGCCTGCAGTGAGGGCTGAGCACAGTTTGGCCGCCAGAGAAAGCCTGAAGGCAGGGAGATGAACGTCTGAGATCGAAAGCCCTTGCCCTGTCTGAAGCTATCCACCAAGCTGCAAGTGACTTCAGAGGGGCCAAGGGGATAAGGGCAGGTCATTATGTTCTACAATAAATGATCAAATGCTTGTTGAAGGAACGTTTGTGGAGCGATTGAATGCCTCTGTATTTTACCTCTTTATAACATGAGGATAATGGTTTTGGCAAATATCATACTCAATAAGAACAAGCCTCCTCAATTCTAATTTTACACATACACACACACCCCTTACAATATTGAGCCTTAAACACATATTAAAGGATTTATAATTAGCTCTGCTCAGCTCACAATGTTAGCTCTCAGGTTCTTGGCAACTTCCTAGTATAGTGTGTTGTATGTATGTGTATTGGAAAGGGTGTAGGATTTGGAATCAGATAGGCCTGAGTTTGAATTTTACTCCTACCTCTTTGTGACTTCCGGCAATTTATTTATTCTCTTTAAGCCTCCTTCTCTGGGAAGTGAAGCAATAATGTCATCTCCCAGAGGTGCTGTGAGGATCAAAAGAGAGAACATTGGTAAAAGCAGTCAGCTATGGATAAAGCACTGTAGAATGTGAATTATTTCTCTTCATGTTCTTACTGCACTCAGATCATTCACTTATTTACTAAATATTTTTCAAATGCCTACTATGAGTGGGACCCTGTTTTAAGTGTCATGAAAACAACTGTGAACAAAATAGTCAAAAAGTCCTTGCCTTCGTGGAGCTTAGTTATTGGTAGAGAAGAGACTACAGATCATAAACAAAATAAATAAGCCCAATTTATAGTATGTTAGAAGGTGATAAATGCTATAGAAAAAATAAAGCCAAGAAGGGAAATGGATAACACAGAGGGGCTATGTAGGGTAGTGTATTAGAATATTTACACGGACAGGTTCAATGAGACTTTCCTAAGAAAATGATGCTTGAGCTCAGCTGAGGGGGTTGAGGGAGTGAGCCATGCTGATATCTGGCAGAACATTCTAGGCAGAGGGATCAGCAGCACCTGATGCAGTGCTTCTGTTCACACTATTTCTTTTCATGAGTACCCTCAGTCATTTCTCCCCTCAGCAGCCTGGTTCCTGGAAGTAGGGTGGGATCCTGGGTGAAACTGAAGAAAACTAGGGTTTATCTGTGGGATACCTTTTTGTTCTTTATTCTTTCCTTGAGCCTCTCTGCCTATCTGTGCCATTACTCTCTTCCCCCTGTTTAGTGCCATCATGTTCTCTTTCTCCCTCCTCCCCATACAATTTACATTCAGGATAGTTTGTAATACATTTGTTTATATTAAAGTGTAAACGACTGATAAGAAACCAATGTATTAATGTACATCAGGGAAAGGCAGAATTATAACCTAAAAAAGGACAAGGCCCTTGTTTGACTTGAGCCATGAGAATCAATCAAATGTAGAATTGAAGTATGGATTGAGCTGAATAGTACTGGTCTCCCTACTCTCATGGAACTGCACACGGGCTGTGAATTTTTGCCTCCTGGCAGAAGGGATAGGACTTGTCTCCCTGCCAGGCTGATGTTGACATGATGTCAGTGCTGGTTCTTGCCTGCTGGGGCTAGAAACAATTTTCACTGAACTTCCTGTCCCAGTCCTCACTGGAGGAAGGAATTACAGAGTGAGACAAAAAGCTAGATTCTGTTCTTCAGTTTTTCAGGTCTTTCCATATGTCCTGTGGACTCCTTTTCTTCCATGTGAGCTTGTGACTAGGGTGCTCTCTCTATTCCAGAGGCCAAGCATGGTATCTTGAAGCAGCCTGGAGACTGGAGGAGCCTGGGTTCGGACAAGCCTTCTTATGCTTCCCCTCATCCCAGCTCAATCCCACTTCCCTGCTGAAGAGTGATTGGCCATGACAGCTGCTTTGGTTTAGTCAAGACTTTTCCTAATGAAAAAAAGAAAAATTTAAAAGAGGTGAAAACTCTGCCTTGAGTTTGAAATTATCCGCAAAGTCACCTTTTTCAGTGCTCACAGACACACAACGCGCTCTGCCTCCGCTCTCAGCAAACCATATGCTGCGGCTGCTGCTGGCCACGTCCTGGGGGATGGCTCTTTTCCCCTTCAGCAAGCCTCCAGAAATGTCATAGAAATTTATATGCTTATTCACAGAGCCGATAAAGCAGAAAACCGGTGTTTCAGCTATTTTTGTTTTGCTTTGCAGATGGAGAGTAAGAGGCATAAATCTCTTTCTCATTGGACTCTGTGGCCCCGCCACTCTGCATTTTGCATCAGACGCTGCTCAGCCCATGGGGGTAATTCTCTGGAATTTAGGAGCCACCCCTCCCATGCTACCACCCTTCCCATGCCACCACTCATATTGAATACCTGACTGAAAAAAGGATCAAATCCCAAGCAATGTTTACTCTCCCTTGGGGTACATCACCCTGGGTGTTCAACAGGGATTATCCTGGAGGGGAAACACCCACAATGGCATGCTACTCCTTTCGTGATATCTACCCCTCTGCATGTGTGTGGGTGACATTGCGTGACCAGTTCTACTCTACCTATAGATTCTTGGCAGTGAGGCTCAAAATGAATGGTGTTTTGAGTACTATCACTCTGAGACTTAAATTTAAGGATCACTGCCTTCCTGTTTGGCCCAACCCAGCTCTGGACCCCACAGGAACTTTGCTGTGAGCAAATAGGGAGGGAACAACAGGGAGAATGTCTGCCACTTTCACTAACCACTGAAATCCCTTTTGGTGAGGACAGACCCTTCCTCCTCAGCAGTGATGCTTACATAGATAATTTCTGACAGGGTGAGCTTCCAGGGTCACTAAATTTCTACCATGCCAGGCATCCAGGAAATGGCTTTAGGGTACAATATCCCTATTCGAGGAAAAGCAGAGGAAAGGGCAAACGTGGATAATTCTACCCCGAGCCCCATTCTTGGAACAAGCATCCTGCCTATTGGCTCTACACTCAAAACATTCAAAATTCAACCTCTTTTTTCCATCTCTGCTTCTACCTCCCTGATCTGAGCTGCTGTCATCTCTTGCCTGTATTGTTACTGGCCTCCCTGCTGCTCCAAGATCTCCTTAGTCTGCTTCTCATATAGCAGAAAGAAGAATCCTTAAACCTAATATCTGTCCCTCCTCTGCTCAGAGTCCTCCTGTGATACCACATTTAACCAGATTCCTTACAATATCCTGCAAGGCCCTCTGGGATCTGAACACTGTGATTGCCCAGCCTGACTTCCTCCTTTTCTCCCTCTCACCCCTTCTGCTGCAGCCACATTGGCCTCCTTATGTGTCCCTAACAAACTAGCTGTATTCCTGCCTCAGAAACTTTGCACTGGCTGTTCCCATTGCCTGGAATGCTTTTAACTCAGATATCTGTGTGGCTTGCTCTTGCTCCCTTCAGGCCTCTGTTCCAATGCTACCCTATTATAGGAACCCTATTCAACCACTTGACTTAAAACCTCAGGCCCATCCAACTCATATCCTTCTGTCTCAATGCTCTGCTTTAATTTCCTCCATGGAACTCATTGCCCCTTGACATATATTTATTAGCTTGTTTGTTTACTGTCTATCTCTTCCACTATAATGTAGGCTCTGTGAAAGCAGGGGCTACACCAGGTTTGTTCACTACTGCAGTGTCTACAGTGAGGCCTTGCACCTAGTAGTTGGTCAGTTAATATTGAATAAATGAACAGATTCCAGTCTTAACTCATGAGGCAAGAAATACAATAGCACCATAATTTTTTTAAACCAGGGATTAGCAAATATTTTCTGCAAAGGAACAGATAGTAAATTTTAGGTGTTGTGGACCATACAGTGTCTGTCAGAATTATTCAACTCTGCTGTTGCAGTGCAAAAGCAGCTATAGTTAATATTGAAACAGATGGACACAATTGTGTTCCAATAAAACTTTATTTATAAAAACAAGCACAGGACAGATTTTTCCCACAAGCCATACTTTGCCAACCCCTGGTTTAGTGACAAAAATGTCCTCTGAAGTCAAAATTGTGGTTTTTTCTTTCTGGTTCAAGCATTTGAAGCACAAAGAAGTTGAGTGGCTCATCTGGGGTCACACAGAACACTGGAGGCAAAGGCAGGCAGGGTACCCCTGTTTCCTGCTTTTTACTCAGGGATCAGTTTACCCAAGTTGCCTTCCTGTGAGCCACTTGGAGGAGGCCAGTGGGACTCTAACTTAGAGCTCAGCTGAAAGGCTTCCATTAGCATTGCAAGAAGCTTATATTAAGTGCTAATTACATTAGGTGTCAATTGCACATGGTGTTATATGTTTGTGTCACTGCCCCTAAATTGCTATTAAGACATGGAGGGGTAAAGGAGAGGCTGAATGATTGGGACAGAGTCCAGGGGCCAAGAAATCAAGGTTGTAGCAGGTTGAGTCTAGAAAATCTAGGGAGCAGACTCTGAGTTAAAAGTGCACGACAATAAAACTAAGGAGGGCCCTTGAGGTTGACCCCTGTGGAAGGGAGGTGAAGGAAATAAGAGCAGGCAGAAGGAGAAGTTGACCTGCAATGCAAGCCCCAAAACAGCCTCAGCCAATGCCAGGGGAGCTCTGGAGCTGGGGCATGGCCCCATTGAGGAATCCTCAGTAGGACAAAGATGGCCAGGCCTCCCTATCCCCTCATTGATCAGTCATTGATAGGAAGAAGCATTGCCTTAGGTGAGATGCCTGCCCCCAAAGAGCTGACAGCCAAAGGCTGTTTGCTGACCTTACTCCAGGCAACTGGGGCAGTGAGTCCTTCCTTCCTGGGAAGGGCTCTGGTCAGTATACCCTATCAACCACCACAGGGGTTAAGAGAGAAAAAAAGCAGAAGTGCTAATGAGAAATTAGACAGGGCAAGAAAAATTACCCACACAAACCAAAGCCAGAGCCAAGATAATCCAGGGCCTGTGCATTTGCAATGGGATTGCTCTACCCTCACTTCTTTACCTGTTAGGATTAGGTTTGACAGTGAGTGATTGAAAACACAAAATAACAGTGGCTTACACACAATGAAAGTGTATAGCTCAGTAAATGAAGCTGGAGCTACACAGCCCAAATTTGTTCAAGTAGTTTCACAAAGCTGTCAGAAACCCAGGCTTCTTCCATCTTGTTGCTTTATCCTCTTCAGCACGTAAGTGCATTTCGTGGTTCAGGATGGCTGCATAAGCTCCAGCCCTTACTTCTGTAGTTCAACAAGAAACAGGGAGGAGGGAGTGATAAAAAAAGGCAAGGCCCTCCCATTTAAGGACATTTCCTGGAAGTTACCTGGCAAACTTAGTCACATGGCCATGTCTACCTGCAAAGGAGTCTGGGAAATGGAGTTTTTATTCTAGATGTCTTATTTTCAACCCAGAATCAGAAAAAAATGAAGAATAGATATTGGGGAACTACTAGCACTGTTTGTTTCAATTTGACAAACTCTTCATCTTTATCTTTTATTTTTTTTAAATCCTCACTTAAGGATATATTTATTGATTTGAGAGAGAGAGAAAAAAGGGAAGAAAGAGAGAGTAAGAGAAACATCAATGTGAGAGAGAAACATTGATCAGTTGCCTCCCGAATGCACATTGACAGGGGATCTATCTACAACCCAGGTATGTGCCCTGACTGGGGATTGAACCTGCAAACTTTTAGTGTACTGGATGACACTCCAACAAACTGAGCCACCCGGCCATGGCCAAACTCTTCATCTTTAAAGATCAACTCTTCAGGAAACCTTCAATATTCCCTACCCCCGACACCTTGCCCCAGGTGCATCTCTTCCCCCTCACTCAGAAATTCCTTAGCACTTTTATTGAGATTTATCTGTTTCTTATCTGACTTCCCCACTAAACCAGGAACTCCCTGAGGGTAGGGACCTTGTGCTACTCCTCCTCTACCTCCAGCACACAGAACTGAGTCTGCTGGCACATAATAGGTACTCAATAAATGCTTGTTGAGCAAATTTCCAAAGAAACCTAGTATGAACCTTAGCAAATGTTGCATTTCACACATCTATTCACTTTAAAAGGTGCTAATAATTTTATTAAAATTGATACATAACTAAGGAACTCCCATGGTCTGAAAAAATAACAGTTGATAGGCTGTTACTGATGAGTGAACATTTTGTCATTTTTCTCAAAAGCTCAGTTAAATGTAGATTGTGCTTTGGAGTGTTATTGTGCTCCATGTTTTTAACAGAACCATGAGTTTAAGCTGGAGATTTTTGCTTACTTGCATGAAAGAGACTTTGGTGAAAGCCTTGAATGATGCCATTAGTGCTTGCGGGAGGCAAGGACTGGGCCAGCTTATCTGTAAGCATACCTCCCTACTGAAGCTCCCAGGACACACAGTTATCAGTCAATAAGGGTTGGAGACCCTCTTCTGCCTCTCAAGGGAAAGGTGGGTGTGACACGAGCTCAGGGGATGAGGGCTATGGGAGGAGGTTGTTCTTCAGAGGCTACATTCTTCCCAGATCCCCTTTACCTGGGAGGTGCACCTGTTCGTTTGTTGGAGTTGGCATTGGCTAACATCAGCTCATAGCCGCCTCCTCTCAGGGCTACTTCTCTTGGTCAGAGGGATCCACTTTACCCAGAGGTATCTGGGAAGTTACACCCTACCTGGGGGCAAGGCTGAGGCATAGCCAACTACCTCTGATAGACGTATAAATGAACGGATTATTTGGGAAGGGACAACTCTGTGGTGATTTTCCTGTTTCAGACACCCTGTGGGATCATGCTGAAGTATGGTGTCCAACATGTCCCAGTTTTCTTGGGACTGTCCATTTTAGCACTGGAAGACTATATTCTGGGAAAACTGGGATAGTTGGTTGGCTCCACCTTTTGCTGAACCCACATCTTTGTTTTGCTGTTTTCCCCCGCCACCCAGCTTCCCTCCCTTCTCTGCAAGTTCCTCTGGAAAGCCCACCCTCAATAAATCACATGCACATGCATCTCATTCCAGCCTCTGCTTCCAGGGAAGTGGCCTTTTTCAATGTTCCTTCCACTCTGAGTACCAGCCAGAACCAAGGCTCTTGGCTGGGGGTGAGGGGCTCCTGTTGTAACACACGGAGTTTACAGTTAAACTTAGCTTTCAGGGGTTCTGGTGACTAAGCACAGGTGGAAGTTATTGCTCTACTGCTCTTTTCAGTGGCTAATTGTGGTTGTCCCAATGTTTAAGCGTGTGTGTTCCTGTTGACATTCTTTACCCTTGGCAGACAGTGAGCTTTTGGCTCTTCTCTCCTGCCTTTGCCCATTGATCTGAAACCAAGGTTGTTCCTTTCAGGCCACTGCTGGTTTCTACAGGATCAGACCCTTTTCTTTCTGAGAGGTGGCACAGTATAGAGTAAAGAGCATGCTGGCTTCTAGCCCTGGCCCAGGGCAAATCTGTGAATCTCTTTGTGCCAAGTTTCATGATCCCAGAAAAATGGCTCATTGGGTTATTGGAGAGATCATAAACCACTTACCATAGTGGCTGGCCTGACTTGGCACTCAATAGAGGCATTTCCTCTGGGCCTCTGGTCTCAGGTTCTTCCCTGGCTGGCTGTTTGGATGCTTATTCTCTAAGGTCACATCACTTCTATGCATCTATGTTCCATTCCTTATGGTTTTAAGAGGAGGCTGTTGCCCTGGCTTCTTTGCTTACTCAGTCTTGTGGCTTTCCCTTGCATCTTGAAGCTTTCTGTAGGCCAGGTTCTCCTCTCATCTCTCCTGTGTTATTGCAGAACCCCTAACTGGTTCTTTATCCCCAGGCTTTTTCCCTGCACATCTTCCCCCAAATATCATTCTGCTTATATACTCTTCTCTTCAAGAACTTTCAATAGCTTCCAAATAGGAACAAATTAAAGCTCAGATATATTTGGTTTTCTGCTAATGGCTCTTCATCCAGGAGCTAGCTCCAAGTGCGGCCCCCTTGCACAGGTCATACCACGACGTCACGTATCACATCTTTGGATTTGGGCCCTTCCTGGTGAGAGGCCAAATGGGACATTAAGAAGGATGCTCAGTTCTCTGAAGTTTGATCTTGTCCCAACAGCAGAAAATATCTGGTACCCAGCTGCTGGGGAGAAGCACTCCTTTGTCCCCTTTCATGTCAACTACCTGTTCACTTTTAGGACACTCAGCCCAGAGAGAGGTCCGGGACTTGATATTCATCCTATCAATATCAGGACAAATGCCTAAATAAGCTGAGTCTGAAATTGGAGAATGAAGTGGAGTGGAAACTTGCAAAGTCCTCAGAGGTTTCTTTAGGTCCAGTTCTGGGCTGTGGTAGAGAGGGGTGGTGAGGGAAAGGGAAAGGTATCCCTGAGGAGCTGAGGGGAGAGTGGAGGGCTAAATGGAGGCAGATGAGCTGGCACAGTGTGGTCACCTCAGGGAATAGGCAGTGCTGCAATGAATAGAAAAGAGCTGGCTCCACATGTCAGGAGCACAGACAGGTTAAACGCAGGTTAACAGTGACTGAGTCACCATTTCACTCTCCCCTAGGAGAGGAAGACTCAGTAAGCCACCTCAGACATGGGGAAAAAGCCATTTTGATGATTGGATATGAGCCATGCAATACATCAGCAGCTGGCCTGGGAGCCACATTACGGTTCTGTTTAGCTGTCAGTTCTCCCCGGGTGGGGATGTGATGATAGAGAACTGTCTGCGGGCTCATCAACAACTCCCCTTTCTGTCTGCAACCAAACTTCAGAATCTGTTGGGGTTGCAGAAGGTGCTCAGGGGCCTGAGTCCTCCCCTGAGCTATCCTCCCCTGCCTGTGGAGCTGGACACATGGGAAAAAACAGTTGAATGAGAGACAGGCCTCTGTTTAATTCATGGCTGGGCAGATTGATCCTGGCCTGATGTGGCTCTTTCTGGGGCTCTGTGCCATCTCATGCTGCAGATCATGAGAAGCCTTTCCCATTGGGCTTCAATGCAGTCACTTGTGGGCAGAGCTACCATGTTGTACAGCTTCAGGAAAGGCAAATGTCCCCATGTGCAACATGGCAGCTCTGTCCATTGGTAAGCTGTTCCTTTGGTCATGTTCTGTGCTCAGGAAAGGCAACACTTTTACACTTAAGGAGTCAGCTGGCCTTGACTCTGGTCTAGCTTGTATACAGTTATGAAGCAGGAGAAGTTTCTGGCTTCCTACCCTCCTGGATTGACCCCACTATGGCAGAAGGGTACATTTTGTTGCTAGTGTAGATTCCACCCATTGTCTATAGTGCAAATATAACAGTAGTACAAAGGGGTACTTTACATTAGGATCATAGAAAGAAGACATTCTGCCTTCTGAAATTAAAATATATATATATATATATATATATATTTATATATATTTACTATTCAATTAATAGAAGAATAAATGTTTACATCAAATTCAGAGTAATCAACAGTGCATTGTGCTGTCTAGTTCTTAGTAATGATCTTCATTACTTAAATCCCTGTTCCACTCAGCCTGCATAACCCAAGGAAGTTTCTTTGTTAAATGTTCTTCTAGGCTTCCCAGGGAGACATTGAGAAGAACTGTGAGGGCCTTCTCAGAGAGCCTTGATTGATTAGTGGTATCTGCCAGGGGCTTGACAGAGAGAGATTGGGGGCACATGTGCTGTGTAAGTGCCATCCCTATCTTGAGAGGCTGTGTGTCTGGCTTGCTCACTTATTTCAGGTCATGCTCAAAGGCTCTATAGACCCAAGCATTTGTGGGTGATATCTAAGGAAGTCTGTTCTTTCAAGGACTGGGCAGATTGACTTTTCCCTTTGGTAGCCCAGCAGCCCCTCCTCTAATCTGACTACTTGGTTTCTGACTGTGGTCAGTCAGCCCACTACTCTAGAGCAGGAAGGGATACTTTAATTTCCTTTGGAGTGGGATAGATTCTTTTCTGATGGGATCTGAGCAAAAAATGAATATTCCATTGGAGGTATGAAGAGATGCAATGATACTTCCTGTGAAATATCATTAACAGAGCCCCACCCCAAACCCCCATTACCACAGCAACTTAGAGTCTATTCCATGTCCATAATTTCATGTCTGATATCAAGTATATTACAACAGTGGTGATCAATAGATTAATTAGAGCTGAGAAATTAATGACTGACAATGGCCTTCATGTGATAGGCTAGACAGAGAACATTATGTTTAATGTGCCTTAACTTGCACTTTTGGAAGCAAAATTAATGTAGATTTTATTCAAATGTAAGATAATGATGAAAAGTGCACAAATCATAATTGTACATATGATAAATTTTCGCAAACTGAACACACCAATGTAACCACACTTGGATCAAGAAACAGACCATGGGGAGTGATCTAGATGGCAAGATAGGAGTTTCCTACCATCTTCTTCCCAAAGAACACAGATTTTGACAATCACCCACAGATGAGACAGCCTTTGTGGAAGTCTGGGAATCCAGTGAAGTTTCATCATATTGTTGGAGCAAAGAATTCTGAAATTGGACATGTCGAAGAGATTATGAAGAATAGTTTCATTTTACTTGAATCACCCCTCTGCTAAGGTGGCACAACTCAGTGACAAGAGAGCCCCTCAGCCCGTGATTTCTTATACAGGGGAACTGAAAGTATATGAGTGAACAGTTGGTTTCCCTGGCTGTGTGGGATGCTGCCAAAGAAACCCACTTCTTTCCTGCCCTATTCAGAATACTGAGGTTAGCTGGATGACTAAGGGAGGGGCTGGAACAGTAGCTAGAGATCAGAAAGTATCAAAGTGAAGCTGATTTTCTAACCACTTTACAGACTCCACCAGGGAGCCCATCCATGAGCCACTGGGACACCTCACCTGAAAATCTCTGCAACAAGCCCACAAGCACACACAATGTTCCGCGTGCCTCACCAACACCCCTCCCCATGACCTGCTCCTTGTGCATCATCCTGAAGACAGCAAGTGTGAGTATTTGCAAATAGCTAGAGAAAATGCACAGAAAGCCAGCTCAACTCTGTGAGACTGGGAGAAAACACACAAATTTAAGCGTTCAGCACTACCCTAGGGAAAATAAATGGGAGCCTGTCAACACTTGGCCTGACTTTGTAGGAATGAGAGAAGGCATGCAATCATAAGAATCTCCCTACATAAGAGAAAATAGTATGTGTAGAAAAGGTATATCCACAGAGGTCTAAGACAGCCTCAGCCTATTCTAGGGCTCACAGAAAATATTTCTCTTCTGAAGCCAGTCAGTAAAGACTGGAGGATATAACTGCTTGTTCAAATGTGAAAAAAGTAATGCAAGACTTCAAGGAACGTGAAAAATCAAGAGAACATGACACCACTGAAGGTACACAATAATTTTCCAATAACAGATCCAAAGAAATAAAGACCTGTAATTTGCTTGATGATGAATTAGAAATAGTTGTTTTAAAGAAGTGCAGTGAGCTATAAGAAAACACAGAAAGACAATTCAACAATATCAGGAAAACAATACATGAACAAAGTGACAAGTTTAACAGAGATAAAGCTATCATAAAAAAGAACCAAAAATAAATGCTGAAGCTGAAGAATACAATGAAAGTAATGAAAAAATGCAATAAAGAGCATCAACAGAAGACTTAAGCAAAAGAAAGAATCTATGAACTTGAAAATAGGTCATTTGAAATTATCCAGTTAGAGGAGAACAAAGAAAAAAGAATGAAAAAAGAGTGAAGAAAGATATTCCATGTAAATGGAAACCAAAACTGGAGTAGCTATACATATACCAGACTAAATAGACTTTTAAACAAAGACTGTAATAAGAGACACAGAAGAGCATTACATAATAAAGGGGTCAATCTAACAAGAAGATATAACATTTGTAAATATTTATGCAACCAACAAAGGAGCACTTAAATATATAAACCAAACATTAGCAGACCTAAAGGAAGAAATGAATGGCAATACAATAATAGTAGGGGACTTCAATACCCCACTCACATCAATGGATAGATCATCTAGACAGAAAGTCAATAAGGAAACATCAGCCTTAAATGACACTTTAGACCAACTGGACTTAACTGATATTTACAGAATATTCCATCCAAAACCAACAGAATTCACATTTTTCTCAAAAGCATATGAAACATTTTCCAAGATAGATCATATGCTAGGCAACACAACAATTCTTAAATTTAAGAGAATTGAAACCATGTCAAGCATCTTTTCCAGCCACACTGGTATGACACTAGAAATTAATTACATGAAGAAACTAAAAAAATCACACACATGTGGACATTAAACAACATGCTACTTAATAATCAATAGGTCAAAAAAGAAATCAAAAGAGAAATAAAAAATAATAGACAAATGAAAATGGAAATGTAACATATCAAAACTTACAGGTATAGCAAAAGCAATTCTAGGAGAGAACTTCAGAGAGGTAAATGCTTGCTTCAAGAAATAGGAAAAGTCTCAGATAAACACCTAACTTCACAACTCGAGGAACTAGACAAAGAGGAACAAACAAAACCCAAAGATACTAGAAGGGAGGAAATAACAAATGAAACAGAAACTTAAAAGACGATAGAAAACAAATGAAATAGAAACTTAAGAGACAATAGAAAAAATCAATGAAACTAAGAACTGGTTCTTTGAAGATGAAATTGACAAACCTTCAGCTAGACTCATCAAGAAAAAAAGATAGACAGCCCAGGGGCAAAGATAAAAGAACTCACAGGAGCGCTGAGCTAACGCCTATAGCTGGGGACAAAGCCCTAGCCAGTCAGACCAGGCGCACGCAGGCGCACGCAGGCGCACGCAGGAGCGCGCAGCCCGGCAAGACCAAGCAGCTTTGCGGGAATAGGGCAGAAGCACCCTGTTGAGGGGAGCGGCAGTCCGGAGA